>PVKM010010905.1:0-34112 GCA_004027735.1 Carollia perspicillata
TGTGGGTTGGGAAATAGAATAGGATGTAAACATTCAGCCTTGGATACAAACTGGCTTTGGAGTTGGTTGAATTAATGTATTGCTCTGACCCACTTCAGAGTCGTCTGGGTACAAATGTGTGCTGCCCAGTGGAGGTCCCAGGGGAAGCCTCAATAGAAGGGTGGTTAATATTGGGAATGGCCCCATAGATGAGGAAACACAACTTTCCCTAGAGGGCGGCAGCCACTCTTCTGGCTGCCCATAGTGGTTAATTCAGTGGGTTGACAAAACTAAGAGCTGGGAAACGCTAGTAGGAACTTTACCCACATCCACGATGTTTCCTTCTATATGGAAGGTACTCCACTAGCTGTAACAGTTTGGGCCTTTCTTTTCCCCCTAGTCCTCAGAGGCAGAGAAGCTTACCTCACTGGTAAATTTGGAAGAGATAACTTGTGTCTGTTCACTGGGCCAGCCTGCTCACAGAGGACCCTTTGGGAGGTTCAGCCCAATGTAGTGCTGCCTGAACCCGGGACTGGGTAGAAAAGGCAGCTTGATTCTGTGTTCATATTAGGAAATCCATGTGGCTCTAATGCCAACTGACATCTAATGCGAACAGTAGATGACATCTAGTCTTTATCAGTAATAAAGGTGATATTTGGGCTCCTTATTATTTGTCTTATTTCTGCATTGATTCAGAAACTAGGCGTGAAAAAACGATGTTATTTACTGAATGAACCCCTCGGAGAGCCCATCAATGGGGAAAGAGGTGTTTTTTTCTGTTGGAATTACTAAATTAGTAGACTAGAACCCTGGAACTGCTGGTAGACATCTTATCACTGCATTTGGGTGGTGGGGAGTGTTCTCCCTGAAAAGGAGCCAATGAAAAGAAGGCAGAGCCAGGACTATTGGAAAGAGACTGAGTCCTGATGACAGACATTAAGCATCTGTATCTAGCTGTGTCTGATGCCTGTGAGCTTTTCAGTTACAGAAGCCAACGCATTCCCTCTTTTGCTCAGGCCAGTGAGAGTTAGATTTTAGACCTCTGCTTTGAAACAGACCTGACCAGTATTGTTTAGGGGTCAGCTGTTTCTCCTGGGTCTTAGTCACAAACACATCTCCTTTTTAATTTGCTTCTGAATGGGATAAAATGTAGATTTCAAAGTTGAACACCATTGCATTAAGCTTAAGACCCTGATCTGCAGACCAAGTGAATAGCTGCCCCTGGTCCCACTCCCTTCAGAGGTGTTCTTGTCAGACACTTGGAGGACGTAGGTGGACGGGGTGGTGGTGGGGAGTTGGAGGGGCACCGAGAAATACAATGTTACTTTCCCAAATGCAAAAAGGGCTGCATGGTGGGTAAATACATTATGTTATAGTTTGGGTTATTATTTTTTTTGCATGTGTGATACTCTGCTTTTAAGCTTGAATAGCACATTGATTTTCTTCACACTTGAATATATATTTGCTTTTAAAATCTCGACAGTCATTTTAGTAGCTCATATGTGGAGCTGTAGAAAGAGTGGCACTTCTTATTCGGGGGATGTTAATGGGAACTGAAAGAAATGTGATAAAAAAATTAAATATGCTTCTTTACAGAAGGTATCAGAAGAAAAGGCACGTTGATTAGAAATTAGCAGTAGTAACAGTTTAAAACTGAATTTCATGTTTATCTCATCAAATAGGCCTGTCATCATAGAAGAATTTCCTAAAAACTTGCTTATCAAGAGTCGATTGTAACACTGAGACAATCACTCTAGGGTGAAAGAAAGTCACGTGGAACAGCAGAGGGTGGGGATTCTTCTGGAAATGTCCTCCACTAGGATGGGAGCCACTGGGTCACATCTCTGAAATGAGATACCCACTGTGGTATGTAATTGGCCGTCACAAGGGAAGAAGACAATAGGGTTTAAGAGACCAACAGGAAATCTAAACACAGACAACTCAACTGTGAAATTGGTTGCTTAATGGTTGGTGTGTCTAGACTGAATCCACACATAATCATGCACAGGAACAGGGGGAATTTACCAAAAGAATGGGGATGAAAAACAGCTTTTACGTACTTATGCCTGAGTTTATGAAAAGAAACCGTGTGCAAATTAGATAACTCATCGAGCTCATAATTTTTTATGTGCTTTTGCAGGTTTTTTTCTTTCTTTTAAGTTCAGTGTTTTCTTTGGACTACTATTTACACATTGTTGAAACTACCTCTAAAGCCACTGTCAAAAGCAAATGGCTTCACTTAATTAATTTTAGCAAAACCTTTTCATGGATGTCTGATAAGAGATTCTTCATAGGGATGCTGCCCTCTCAATCCTGATGTAGACAAAATGCAAACGTAATCTCCTGGAGCAACACGAGTTGAGGATAAATTCATCTTTTATTTCTTATCAAAGGAGCTAGGAAAAACTCAGAGAAAAGAGAAAAGGAGCCAAATAAAATGACATCATTTACTCTCGGGAGAACAGATAACTTCTTTGTGCTCCGTCCATACCTATGAAACTTTAACTGCTATAAAGCCTTAAATATTAACTTTAAAAATAAGCTTCCCAACATATTCAGAAAAAGCTTTTAATGATTTCAAAATGAGAATATTTGATAGCTTTTAAGCTTTTCCATATTATGGCTAAAACATGTCATTTGATATATCATGGTAGATATTTCTTACAGGTGATGCCTGATGTTAACACTGGAATTTTTTCTACACAACCTGTAATCTTTACAACTTTTATTTTTAATTGCAATGAGTTTGATCCATTGGAAAGAGAATGTTTTACCTTTCTTTTCCTTCTGAAGAAAATGCATGTATAATCTTTCTGCTGGTCACCAAGGGCTTGCAGGCCAGTCTGAGCATCCTGCTCCCAAATAGGAATGCCAAATTGGTAGACTCTGACCATTTGGTTCTGTCGTTTTGTTCAGTAAATTAAATCGAATGTCTGGCTTGCCTAAATCAGTGCCATCTCCATTGTTACTTTTACACTATTACTCTACTTAGGGTTCTTTCATTGCAAACAACAGAAATGGCCTCTAGCTATCTATTGTAAACAAAAAGAATGCATTGGAAGAATGTGAGGATTTCCTAGAGTCTGCAGGAATCTGGAAAGCTGGGTTTGAGGAGAGGCTTTTTTCTCAGCTCAGACCTATAATACCTGCAAGTGGATTTCTTAAAGGCATCTCAGGTGACTTCCTCCCCTTTCTAGACAAATCTCTGTCCTGCTTAAAGCCCCATTGTCTCCATTGCCTTGTATAGTCAAGTATCCTCAACAAAGCCTCTATGACCTTGGACAATCCTGAAGGTGTTTCCCACACTACTCATGTCCCGCTCACCAACCAACCTCTGCAGTCCAGCCCCTGCTACTTAGTCAGCACCCTGTAATGCCAAGTCCTCTCTTGAAGGCCAAGCTAGAGCTTCCTGACTGGTTTGCCAAAGCTGAAAGCTCTTCTGCAGATTGATTGCAGATAGGCCAAGATTTGGGGCAACTTTGGGACAGACTGGTCCATTGAGTCTTGTGTGAAAAAAAACACCGGGAAGCGCTGCTTTACTCCAGTCATGCCGATCACCTTTCAGTTCCACAAATGCATCTGCCTCTCCTTCACCTCAAGGCTTTTATTCATGATGATCCTCCTGTTTGGAATACTATTGCCCACTGTTCACTCAGTTCATCCTTTGAGACTCACCTTCTGCATCAGTTCTTCTTGGGGGACTTCCCTGATGCCCACATTCGGTTGGCTCACCTTCTCACTCAGTCCCACGGAGCCCTCTGCTCCACCTTATGAAATATTTGTGGCACTAAAAATTATATTCATCAATGAGTGACTCTCCCACACCATGCCCAGTACAGCAAAAACTAAGTCTGGTTCACTGCTAAATCCCTGGCCAGCAATAGCAATTTATTGAATGGATATTCAATACATTTTATAGCTAAATTATTATCAGCTTGATTTCCCAGATTTAGGTAAATAAAAATAATGGCAAATAATGGCAATTACTCTCATATGTGAGTGCTCTTTAAAAAAATTTTTTTGTAATTAAAATCCTTTCCTATTTGAAAATAAAGTGAATCACTGAAAACAAACAAAAAAATCAGCAACATGCCTGAGGCAGCACAACCCACCAGTGAGACACCAGTAGCAAGAACTCAGGTTTCTTGCCTTTCCTCTGTGTTAATTAGAAAAATTTGGGAAATGTTGGGGTTCATCTGATTTTTTAAGGCTGAGATTCTTTAGGGCAACTAAATGTTTTTTCTTTCAGTAAACATGCAAGACTGCCACAGTAAAAAACAAATTTTTTGGTGGCATGATATATTGGCCTGATCAGTTATAGCAATTGCTACATATTCATGTCACTTCCTGCTGGTCTGTCAAAGTCAAGTACTAGGAGCAATTTCGTCATGAAAATTCTAGATTACTGTCACCTGTTAACTTTATGTTTTGATTTGAAGAATACATCCAAAAATGTGTTAATTAATGACTTACGGGGAATCCTTCTGCAATACAGACATAAATAAATCACCATGATGTACACTTTAAATATCGTACAATTTTGTCAATTACACCTCAATAAAGCTGAAATTTAAAATAAATACGTATGTATGTGACAGGCAAAATTTCCAGAAAGAACAAAAAGAAAGAAAGAATCCAAAAAGATAAGGAAGAGTTTAAAAATATTTACTATTTGCATGATCATACAAAGAATTTTTTTTTACAATTTTATGAACTTGCTAGCTGTCTCTACTTGGATTTTACCAAAACGACTTCTCACAATTTATAGGGGTAACCAGCAGAAGGGAAAAGGTTCTAGTAAGAAATATAAAGAGGCAAATAGATCAACCATGTGTAATTCTGATTTCTTATAATACATCATGTGACATTTCTGATTGTAAATTGATGGCAGACAAGCCTCAGTATGAAAAATTTACTATTATGTAATGTAGACATGTTTTCCATAACAATATGCCAGATGGAAATACGAGCACTTTAACTGGAAAGTGAGTTATTTGGTATTTTTATTTTGTGTAAATCTTTAAAGTATAAATTAAAAACAGAAGATGTATTGTATGGATTCAGGATGTCAAAACCTCTGCCATTCCCCCTAAATCTTTTCGCAGTGCGAAGGCCAGCACGTTCAACTGGCCAGACGGGCACGCTTATCTCTTCTCTAGTGTTATTGTTCCAATTTGTGATGACGGGATTAAAGAAGAATGTACCATAAAATAAGTACTTTCCATTCTAAATATTCCACACGAACCCTAAGAGTTCATTTTAGTTCTGTTCACAATGCCTTATATGGTGCATGATGTTGAACTCTTTTTTTTAAATCAGAAAACATTTCGATCTTTCATGGTTTTTCAGTGTCTGTATGAAAGAGGGCTCAGTACTCAGACTAATGATCTCTTAGATGGCAACTTGAAAGGTATTTTATTTTCGTATTGCTTGAATAATATATGTGACATATTTTGCTACTTATAGAGAAGAGGAACTCAAAAGGCAATATTTTAGAGCTAAGAAAGCTGTTATCCCCCATAAACATCAAGCTAGTACTCAGAATGTCCTTATGAGCAATATAATAAAATAAAAGATGAATATTTGATATATAAGTGGAAGTAGAAAAATTCAGACTAACGTTATTGCCATATACCTCAATGAATAAAAGAATTACGAAGCATGAGAATAAAATGTCAAGATGACAAAGCCTCCAAAAGGGAAATAGCTCTGTTGGCCAAGAACGTTTAAATTATTTCTAGCCTAAATACCAGCATAGGAAACCATACTACATATTTCAAATGTGGAAACTGGGAAATAATTTTAACGTAGCATATGTGACAATGACAATGGGGGACAAACAGTACGTGCTTATGTTGCCCTGTGCTGTCCTGGCCCGCATGATGTATCATCAATTGCCAAAGAAACTTCCTAAATAAACACAGTTCTAAACATGTTTGCTCCCCAGGTAAAAAAATATTCAAAGGCTTCCTCTTATTTGTAAAATAGTTATAAACCTTCTTTGGAGGTATGTGCTGAACTATTTATAGAGAAATTAATATTATGACTGAGTTTTGCTTTAAAATAATCTGGGGGTATGGAGGGAAGGAGGAAATGGAGCCATCCGTGGAATAAGATTGGCAGGGAGCTAGCTGACCATTGCAGGAGAAGAGTGATAACTACATGAGATTCATTATCAAATGTTCTCTATTTTTGTGTTTTATCAGTTTGGGAAAAAAAGAACCTCTTTTTATTGACAATCAGAAACTCCTATAATTTGGACTTAATAATTTACTTTTCAAGCTTTACTGTCAACTCTTCAAGCGTCCAAAGCCATGTCCAAATCGTTGTCACAACGTTGTCCCTGAGCATATGTTTCCTCAAATCAGTGCCTTTGTGCGAGATGTTCTTCCTTCCAGTGATGTTCTTCCCTCTTAGTCTCACTTGTTGGACTCTGTCTTCTGAGCCTGAGTTCTCTCCTCTGTGAAATGATGGGGTTGGACTAGACAACTTCTAGGGGCTCTGACACCCTACGATTACTGAGCTAGGTTGACCACTCACTTCTAAAAAAAAAGGATCTACTGAAGAATAAAGTCTATAAACAGAGGACCCAACATGCCATAGTCTGAGCTAGGACTGGTAAGTACCTGCAATATCAAGTCGTTCGGGAAATATTGATAAAATTAGGTTCCCCCCCTTGTTAATATTTCACTATTACTGACTTCTTGGAAAGATACCATCTGTAAAGAAAGCTGTTCTAAATAATCTCTAAGGTCTACTTAGCAATGTATGGGATGATTTCATGGAGTGAGTGTGCCTTAGGGAAAAAGGTGGTTGGAAACTGAGAGCAGAGCACAGGACTGGCCATAGGAATTTGGCCAGAGTGCGAGACGGTGAAGCATGGAAAGGAAGAATGACTAAACCGCCTTTGGCTCTCCACGAACCATGTGAGCACGATTCCCCTTAGTTCAAATGACTTAGAGGAAACATTTTTTTTTTTTTGCTGCGTGGATTTCCGTTATTAAATGTTAACCAAAGTTATTTCAGGAATAAAAACTTCTAGCAGCCACTGAATTTAAGAAAAGAGCAAGATTTTTTAAATGAATGTTCTTATTCTCCAATTATAAAACACACACATTTTGACTGTTGTAGTTTTGTAATAATTTGACTAGCTCTCTCTTATAATTACTCTTTTCCAAAACGTTTCGAGAGGTTGAGCCAAATGACTTTTGGCATGTGTTTCTGTCTCTCTTTGATAAGAACTACCTTTCCTTACCCACCCACCAGGGTACGGCCCCAACCAACAGGCATGTTTGTGCTCTGTGAGCCTGCCTAATGCTAAACACAGTTGAGTGAACCAGGAGGTAGAGATTTTTCTGTACCAGAATTCTATAGTTGGGACTGAAATCAATTAATCCATGTGGATGGTTAATGTGGCAATATTAAATCTGTATTAGAATTCTTTTAGTTGATAGGACAGAACGAAAGTGCAAATATGCTTAAACAAAATATAAATAGTTTGCTGGCGAAGTCCTGAGGGATGATGTTTTACTGCATGGCTGGGCATAGGTGCTCAGAAGACACCTTCAGAGCTGAGTGTATCGTTACTGAGCTCATCTTCTTCGGGTGGTCTTCATTCCCCACAGCCTCTTTCCCTACAGAGGTACTTACACAGCAGCAGCTTCACATTTATATTCTATCATTTTAGCAACCCCCCAAAGAAGCAAAAGTGTTCACTGATTCTACAAAAATATCAGGGAAGATTTCCGTTGGCCTAGTTTGGATTGTGGGTCCATGAACCAATAGCAAAGGTGAAGTAGGGCATTTCAATGCTGCGAGTATCCAGACCCAAGTCCAAATCCTACCACGAGGTCAGTCATGTCTGAAAATCATGGACTGAAAATGGAAAAGGAATGGTTATTCAGAGGGAAAATCAAGGTGCTTCATCTCACCACAGGGTCACATGTTAGAAAAAGATGTGATCGTTAATTGGCTAACTGGCATTTAGGTAATTGACCTTTGAATTGACCATCTAGGGCCAGTCTTGGATTAGTCAGTTCTTACATAGGAAATATATAAACAGAAAGTTGTTTGCAGAATGGATTCACTGTGTGTCAATAAAGCTGGCTTTTGTGATCTGAATGGCTGTGTTGCTTTTTCATTCTCTGACTGAAGTTTGTGAACTAATCACTAGTTGTTGTTCATTTCAGCTTGAATTATGTTGGAAGGGAATGGCTAAGGCAGGGGTTTCAAGCTCATTTTCATCAGGGGCCACATCAGCCTCGAGGCTGACTTCAAAGGGCGGAGTGTAATTTTAGGACTGTATCAATGTAACTACTCCTTAACAGTTAAGAGAGAACTCAGTGCTGCTGCCGGGTAGAAACAAGGTGCCAGGCTGGATAAAACAAGGTGGAGGGCCAGATTCAGCCCGCGGGCCTTGTGTTTGCCACCTGTGGTCTAAGGCATTTGGGCCAAAGAAATGGCGATGAAAGAGGATTGGCAGGGTTCCTCCTTTGTCTGGCTGAATATATTCAAAGTTGGTTTACCGAAGCCTTGGACTAAGTCTCATGTATCAGAAACAAGTCTGCTTATTCAATACAGCATTAGCCTATTGATCCAGTATGCCTTATTAGTTTGTTTGCTTGTTGCCATGGTCTGAATGTTTGTGTCTGGGTGGAGACACAAACATTCAGACTTCCCATCCCCCAAATTCATATGTTGAAATTCTAATGCCCAGTTGTGGTGGTATTAGGTGGTAGGGCCTTTGGGAGGTGATTAGGTCATGAGGGCAGAGCTCTCATGAATCAGATTAGTAGCCTTATGAAAGAGACACAAGAGAGCTCCCTAGTCCCTTCCACCATGTGAGGAGGACACAATGAGAAGTTGGCAGTTTGCAATTCAGAGGAGGGCCTTCACCAGAATCCAGCCATGCGGGCACCCAGAAATTGAGAAATAAGTTCTTTTGTTCATACCTATGGTTCATATCTATGTTCATATCTATGGTATTTTGTTGTAGCAGCCTGAATTAAACTAGACACTTGTTATCTATGAAGAAAATAAAACTCTACAGACCTGGTATTTTCCAACAAGCAGAATGTATGGAGATTAATTTTATTTTTATCATAACACTTTCCAGCTAGTGTTAGTACTCACTCATGAAATAACAAGTGTTATTTTATATAGAACAAAGAGTAAAACTGAAGTGTATTAGGTGAACACGGACTACACTTAATGCATTAGAAAAAACCTTCACGGTTTGTCAGTTGTGAAAACACACCCCATCCTCTCATGGGCATCTTGTACCTGAGGAAGGATTCCGGGCCACAAATAACATAATTATGGCAGTTGAGGATTTTACAACCCAGACATTCAGGGGTCATGTTTGATATATGTGGTAGACAAAATTTTAAAACAGCCCCCCTTGATTTCCCACTCTAACATAAAGAACTCAAGCCTTGATTAGTTATTGTATTTGGCAAAGGGATTTTGCAGGTATAATTAAGGTTAATAATCAATTGACTTGAAAAAAAACAAATAAAAACAAAAAAAAGAATAATCAACTGAATTGAGTGAATAAAAAAAATTATCCAGATGGGCCTAATAAATCCCATGGATCCTTTAAAAGAGAGCACTTTCTCAGCCTTGGGCAGAAGCCACAGGGGTCTGAGGCACAAGGATTCAGTACAGCACTGCTGGCTTGAAGATGAAGGGGACCACATACAAGGGCTGGAGAGCCGCTGCTAGTTTCCGAGAGCAGCCCCTGACAACAACTACAAGGAACTGAATCTTGCCAATGATCTGGCTGAGCTTGACAAGCAGATTCTTCCGCAGAGCCTCCAGGTAAGGTCCTGCCCTAAACTGAATTCTGGTTTGTGAGATCCTAACCAGAGAATCCAGTGAAGCCCACCCAGACTTTGAATCTACTGAACTGTGAGAAAATGAATATGTTATCTTAGGCTGCTCGACTTGTGGTGATTTGTTACACAGCAATGGAAAACTAAAGGAGGTTTTTATTTATTCTTTGAACTCTATGAAGTTGTCAATATTTGCTTGTTTGATCAACAGAAAGAATGATTTCAGTTGGTTCAACCCAATATTTTTTTGGATATGTTCAATTTAACATTGAACACTATTTAGCTGATGGGTTCTTATTGACTTGACATCTTAGGAAGACATCAAAAATAAATCTTCACAGACTCTACTCACTGTTGAAACCGAAAAAGTAAGGGTTCGTGGGGCCTGTCGCTATAAGAACCAATAAGTAGAGACAAAAATTGAATCTTAATGGGCACTTTGTTCAGATACTAGAGGTCTGAGAAGATGGGCTATGTACCCTAAAAATCATCTTAACATCTCATCCCAAGCCGACCTTTATGTAAGGAGAAGAAAAGGGTAGGTAAGGGGTTTATGAAAAGGATAATCAGATAAGAGTTGCTATCTACAGGTGATTTTCCTAGTATTTCTTTATCTGCTGATCAGCAATCCTTTGTCTGCTTCACGGAAGTTCCCTCCCTGGAGCACAACTTCACAGATGCCAGGTCCCTGCTTGCAGAGACCCTGGGGCACAAAGCTGAATTGCCTGTGGACCTCCCGAAGTCTTGTAGGTCATGCACTCCAGTTCCTGCAGAAACAGCTTTCACCTGCATTTACGACCTCAGCCTATCAATTATAACTACAGCTAAAATCCTTAACTCTTGAAGTCCCCATCACCAGCTATCTTTATTCTCCAAAATGCATATGCCAAAAAAAAATGTGTATATGTTGACTTTTTTATTAATCCTACACCACAGAAAATGTCTCCCATCACTAGACATGTTGTCGTTAACTGCTGTTGTTACCAATTACAAGCTATATTATAGTTTGTGTCTGTCCTCAAATGGGATGGATCTTAAGGTGTTTGAGGTCAGAAACCATATCTCTATTCCCGGCACAATTTTTTTTTTTGTAGTAAAACTCACTAAATGAACACCGCAGTGCTCAGGTTTATACTGATGGCCCTTTGAAATGCAAACAATTAATGACTCAGCTATGCGGAGTGATGTAGGGGATTTTGTTCTGGCATGGCCACTGGGGAGATAATATGTTTTACAGTTTAGATGACAGATTGAGACTTTTCAACTTTTTATCTGCCAAGTAAAAAAACAGTTGAGGATAGTAAGTTCCCATGTACAGAAACAAGACTCTGAGAGCTCATGATTGAGCTGACAATTCAATAAGCCATCCTTTCAAAACAGCTTAGGATGGAATCTGAGGACAAAAAAGGGCAGAGGAATGAATCTTCAATGGCATAAAGAATCCGGCAATCATGTTTCCTTCAAATACCTTAAAGTGCATGCATTTTTATGCCAAAAGATACAAAAGGTGAGCTCATTTCAAGTAGGTGCAACGTTATGACTCCAGGAAGAGGGTTATGAGTCAAAGACCAAACAGCTCCTCCTAGTTGTCGCTGAGGGCGTGGCATTTATTATCAAATCAGGAAGTGTGTTCCTCGGGGAAAGCCTAACTAAGGTGAAATAAAGAAATCAGTCATGTGTCCAGACCATTGTTGTTTCAACGACGATAAATCATTGTCGCTTCTTCCATTCAGACAGCAAGAATCTGCAGTTAGTTTATGTTATGAATACATCATTCAAATCTGTCTACTTAGCAAATCCTCAAAAACATACTTCCAAATTATTACTGTTTATTCTTTGGGCAGCCTTTATTTGGAGAGCCTTCTTATAAATTTTAGAATATGCCAACTAATTTTACCAACAGAATTTTGATCATTTACACTATTGATGAAGGAGTAATACAGAACCTTTTCAAAACTAGCAATGGAATACTAATAGCATATGCCACTTCATACTGGTAAGGGTCTTTTAAAAATCTCTTTAGAAAATATAGATGGCTCTTTTAACATCTTAATTTGTAAAAATGAATTTCAAATGGTTCTGCTCTTCTCTAACTGATTTTAAATGTTCCTGATTCTTTTTTATTATTGTAAGCAGAGGCATGCTGGGTAGTTTTACTATATTCTATTGAGTACAAAATGAGTACAAAAGAAAAAAACTTTGAAAGGGTTGACATCATTCCATGTTTCAGTAGGTCTTCTAGAATATTAGAATTGAAAGAGAGCTTGAAAGTCACCCAGTATAATACAAGCATGAATGAGTCTCCTCCAGGAGCCATCACGAAGTGATTGCACAGCCTTGGACTGTGGCAGCCCGTTTGAGTCTTGGATAGCGCTTCCCATTAGGAACTTCATCTTTCTGTGAAAATAAATCTACTGCCCTATAATTTCTACCTATTGTTGTGAAAGTTAAACTGTACTTCCAATTGCAGCTATTTTGTCCTTATCTTGATAGTTATTACTTAACTATAGGTCTTTATCTAGTCACTATGAAAATTCTGCTAACATACTCATTCTATCAAATACTTTCTCCATTGTACATTGATATATATTTCCATAGAAGCAATTCCCACAAGCAGGATTTTAATTTCCAAATGGCATAGTCTTAAATGTTATCTCAGAAACTATTTCATTCTTCAAATCCATTTAAAGCCATTTCCGAAGTTTCTTTTAAAAAACTTACATGAACTCAGATTGTGAAAATGAGTTATCTCTCCTTCGAAGTCAAGTGTTTTTTTTTAATTCCTCCAAATAGAAATGTAAAAACTAAAATGTCAAATTGAGCAATAGTAATACTAACACAGATGTATGTGAAGATAAATGTTAAACACAAGCACACATTTCATTGCAAAGAGCATCTGCAAACGTACAACCACGAGTGCCTTCATTACAGACAAAAAGTGACTTGCAAAGTTACACTAAATTGCTTTATATGTTGTGTGTTGGCATTTTTTAAGATTTAAAAAAGTGACACACATTTATTTCCAGAGGACATAGCTAATAACGATTGTGATCATAGATTTTGAAAGCGGACATCTTTACCTTGTTCCTGCTGCTTTTCCCTAAGCACGGTCCTGATAACTCCTTGACTTCTTCTCATTTTGTCTCTCCTCTGAAGAAGTGAAATGAGTTACTGAATTTGGGAGGAATTACCAGACAAGCTGGCTCAACCTGCATTCTTTTTTCTCCCCTAGGTGTGAAGTCTGTTCATTGAGATCTCTATTGCTTCTCTGCTCCTCCATGCAGTTGGCTTCCCTGGGGCAGTCCTATGCCCTGTGTGGGTCACTCAGCTCAGGCAGGCCTGCAACCGGCAGACCAGCCTGGCTCACTGAGTACAGCGAGCAGGCCCACCTTGGTCTCTGTGAAACCCCTACCTTCACCTGGGCCCCTATTGGCCGTCTCTTTATTGGCCATCTCTTTATACTCAAGCAAGGAGGAGGTGGCCCTTTAATCACCTATACTTCCCACCTCTAGGGACCCTAAAAGTGAGACATGATGAAGTAGGGAAACAAAAACCTTTTGATTACAGAAGGGGGAAACAAAGTTTATGTTCTTGATAGAAGTAAACCCTTAGCTCTTTACCTTTTCTCTCGGGAACAGAGGCAAGTTTAGGATACAGACGCATATTCTTTGCTAAGATATCTATTCCAATATTCTGAGTATATGTTAATTATGTACATAAATATTTAGCAAGTGTGAATGTGTCATTTAAATTCAGACATTTCTGAAGGCAAAGTTAAAAAATTGTAATTGACAAGAGCTCTTATATAATCATGTAATCTTTTAGGCCAAGGAATAATAGATAAGCTAATTCAACACACTCATTTTACAAGGAAGGAAACTGAGGCACAGAGAAATGGAAATATAGTCAAGGTCACACAGACACGTACTGGCAAAGCAGGGACCTGAGTGCTAATTATATTTAAAAAACTTATAATAAATATCATAAAGCTGAAAGCCATAAATGCCACCCTGCAGACCACTCGTGTGCATCTTTGTGATACATCAACGAGGTAGGCAGATATCATTTTATCCAGATTTTTATTGTACAAAAGAGGGTGATTGCCCTGGTTGGTGTGGCTCAGTGGATTGAGCGCGGGCCTGTGAACCAAACAACTGCGGTTCGATTCCCAGTCGGGCACATGCCTGGGTTGCAGGCCAGTTCCCAGCAGGGGACTGCAACCATACATTGATATTCTCTCTCCCTCTCTCCTTCCCTTCCCCTCTAAAGATAAATAAATTAATTAAATAAATAAATAAATAAATAAATAAATAAATAAATAAATAAATGGGTGATTAAGTTATAAAAGGAAGTACTTTTCCTGCCATCATAAGGCAAATGAAGAATAAAATTAATAACCTAATTTTTATGAGTGCTTCCTATACCAGATTATACATATTTGGCATTTGATAGTAATTATACACTGGGATGTTACAAAATGTTGGGTTAATTTTCATCACAGAAGCATTTCCTCTTAGAATAACAAGGAACCTATTCTAGACTAGACTATATTACAACACAGTCTTAATCATGTTCCTGGGTAGTTAAAAATGAAAACAGCTAAAGTAAGAATTATGTAAATTACATATACCGTATTTTGCCATGTATATTGCTCAGCCACGTTTTTGTACCCATTTTACATGGTATTACTATACCTATGTTATGTATCATTATACCCATATACAATGTGTATCCTTATTTTTCCCTCAAAAATTTGAGCAAAAAAAGTGTGCATTATGCACGACAAAATGCAGTAATCATGGGCTTTCTTAAGACAGTTCTTTTTGTTGTCAATATTAGTGATGGCTCATGATTCAGGCTTTAGGCAGTATGCCGCAAGCTCCCCCGTTTCTCCAGAACAGAGCAAGCGTGCAACGGCATCCTCATCTTCGTCGTGAACAATAAATAGTGTGCCCATATTCACTCATGTTTTATGTGCTGTGAGATCATTTTAAACTTATGATCTTTCACATTAGCAATTCTGATGGGAGAGTTTTCTTTGAATTTTGCTGCTTAAGCAAAAGCCCACCATTGAAATAATAAATGGGAAAACATAAAAATAAATCATGAAAGCTGACGTGTCATTTGGGAGAACGGCAAAAAAGAACACAGCATCATAAATCAAAACAAATTGAGGGCCTAAAGTCAGTGTTTGAGAAAACCTTCCCATGTGGCTTTGAGAACTGACAGACACTGGGAACTGTCACCTCTTGCTGGTAGAAGCTTCCTCCTCTGACCTCCCAGCAGGTATTGACTGAATATTTGTCATGTGCTCAACTCCGTGCTTGGAAAAACAATTCAAAAAAAAAAAAAATGTAAGGCTGATCTCTGCCCTTAGGGGGTTTATACTCTAGTTGGAGAGAGAAAACCGAATAGCTGAAATAACCAGACTGCAATTTTACTGTGAAATCTCTTAAACATCTTCCCCTCGGCCCGCTCACCACATTAACCTAACCCTCTGCTTTCTCTCCGTAAACACTGTAGTGAGGCCCAAGCTAGGCTCAAAGCCCACAGTTTCTCCCAGCAGGCCAATGCTGTTCTGCTCCTGTCAGTTGAGTTATATGTTTGTAGGGGTCGGTTACTGGGTACCAAAGTGTTTATTCCAGTTGTACTTGTTTTTCTGATCATGAAATTGAAATGTGTTTTTTGAACTTTTGAAGTAGAATTATGAAAAGAGGACAATTTCTATGAAAACTAATTTAAATTACTGTTGAAAGAAATGATAAAGTTGAAACATTTAAAATAATGCTTTTTAATTGGTTTGGAGAAAACCAACTGAAAAGGTTAGGGGAAGTATTATAATAATCTGAGAGGATACTTCCCTCAGGTGGCCCACACCAGGGGTCAGCAAGCTTCTTCCTAGAGAAGAAGAGACGGATGGTGAATATTTGCAGTTGAGCCGTCTATTGTAGCTTGGAGGCAGCCATAGACAACCTGTAAGAAAGCGCATGGGGGAATTTCAATAAAACTTCATTTATAAGCACTGAAGTTTGAATGTCATATAATTTTCTTATGTTATAAACATAAACCATCATTCTTTCGATTTTTTTCAAGCATTTTAAAATCTAAAAACCATTCTTAGCTCATAGCCTGTACAAAAACAAAAGATAGGCTAGATTGGGCCACGAGGTTTGCCGATCTCTGGGTTAAGTTAGGTGCCTTCAAAAATTTGGGATTGCTGCATTAAAAAAGTGCATTTTGTTTTTTACTGTTTATTTAATTTTATTTAATGCAATACAGCTATGGTATAATTTTGAATAATTTTAATAGGTCCACATTAGATCATGAGCACATCCTGGATAATGTCCCCTTGCTCTGAACATGTTGAAATAGCTGGGGTCTAGGAGCACAAATTTTTTTTCTTATGAGAGCTGAAATAGTTCTTGTTTGCCAAAGACTGTTTATGGGATTGGATAGTGGCATTCTCTCACTTGTCCTGGCCTCTCATTATCTTTCCACCTTAGAAAATTACTGAAATGTGGGAAACTACAAAATCTGTCTCCAGGATTAAAATAACAAGGAATCTTCAGTTTAAATCAAGTGTCTTGGTAGTCTTTTTTTCCTTATTATTTTGCTTTTTTAGAATTTTATTTTGTTTTCAAACATTTTTAGTTGCTCTTATACAATTTGTTTATCTTTACCAAAAGATAAAGAGTGCTACAAGACTTATAACGACAGCTATTCTCATCCTGTTCCTCCACATTTTTCTTCCCACCATCACCTTACCTACACCCTAAACATTTCCTTTTCTCTCATTTTCTCAGTTCCACCATAATTTTTGATAAAATCAATATTCAGAATTTACGCAACCCTATTTTATAATCTCTGTGAGTTATTTCTTGCCCTCTGCTTGTACACATATAGGTTACTACTTTTTTATTTATATATCTTCTCTTTCTTTGGTCACTGACTTGGGGTTTTAATTTGTTTTTCTCATTTTCTTCTATTTTCTTCTTGCATTGTCTCTTATTCAGATCTTTTGCATTGTCTTCTGTAAGTCCATTTTGATCTTCGTTCATGTTAGAAACTTTCCTCATATATTTGGTGACCTTTGGGCTTCCTCTTCATGTTTAGAATCAAGGCACTAAATATCTCATGGGACACCGTGCACACAGTAGAGCTTATAGGCCAATTGGCATCACTGTAGGAGATGGATTGGGATCCAACTATTTTATTTGACCTATAGATCATTATCTCCAAAGAGACTAATTCTGGAGAGAAACTGTCCAGTCTGTCACGTGGGGAGTAAGCACGGAGACTCTCACTCAGTCCTCCTATTTTTGACACTGTTCTTCATTCTTCCCACCACTGTATTGAGTTTTTCCTGGTTCCTGCCTGGACAAGATGAGGTGGGTCAGTCCCTGGCTTGGTGGAACAGGAGAGGGGTTACAGAGGGTGTCTACTTGCTCCTTATACAGAGCCTTTCTGACACTTCTCAGTCCTACTTTTCCTCCCCAACTTCAGGGGTACCTTGTGCCTCTGGTTATGTCTAGGTTTCTTGAATGTAAAGCAACTTGCTCCTTATTGGTTTATTCTACGACCGCAGTAATCACTTCTCTGTCTGCTTTCCTACTTCCAATGTTTTGTGGATATCTCTTATCTGCTGTCTTTATTCTTCCTTATTCTCTTTATTCCTGTAGTTTTATTGTTATGTTTGGTTTTATCTCTGAACCATCATAATAGTTCAGTGGTTCCTGGAGGGTGTAGAGGAAATGCATGTACTTGCTCTGTCTGCCACGTTTTAATGACGTGCATTGTCAGTGTTGCCTAAGCACCCTTTGAAAAATGCACGAATTTATAACCCAAACATCTGTGCACATCTGTACCTTTTTTCAAATGGCATACTTGCCGATGGTGTATAAATCAAACCTTTGCATCTCTACTAGTTTGCTACTACATTTTGTATTTCTTAAGAATAAGACCTATGTCTTGCCTGTCTTTATTTCCTGCATGCAATGTTTGGCACAAAAACAATTGCAGGAAAAATCGTGGGCCAAAAAGACAACCATTTCAGCCCTTCAACTGACCAGTAGTTTGCTTTATAGTGCCTCTAAAGCTCTGTATATTACTCTGAATTCGTCCCTAACACTCTTCTCAGCATTAATACCATAGGTGCTTGTATTAGATTGCTGGGGCTGCAGGAACACAGCACAACAAACTGGGTCACTTAAACACAGATGTTTATTGTCTCACAGTTCTGGCGGCTAAAATTCTGAGATAAAGGTTTCAGCAGGGTCTGTTTCTCCGGAGGGCTGTGATAAAAAGCTCTACTGCGTGCCTCATTGCTACCTTCCAGTGGTTTGTTGGTAATCTTTGGCATTCCCTGGCTTGTCGAAGCACCACCCTGATCTCTGTCCTCACGTTCCCATTGCCTTCTCCCTGTTGCATGTCTCTCTTCAATTTCCCTTTTTTGTAAGGACACCAGTCTCACTGGATTAGGGCCCACCCTAACAACCTTATTTTAACTTGATTACCTCCGTAAAGTCCCTACTTCTATTTAAGGTCATATATACTGTATGATTCCATTTATATAAAACTCCAGAAAATGCAAACCAATCCATAGTGAGAGGATATGGACTAATGGGTGCTTGGGGATAGGTGGGGCTGGAGGGTGGGCTAGCCAAGGGAAAGGGCACAAGAACACTCTCGGGGGTGATGGAGATGTTCACCATCTTATTTCTGGAGGATAGACATGTTAACGTTTATCAAACTCAACACTTTAAGTACATGCAGCTTATTACATAGTGATTGTAGCTCAATAAAGCTCTTTTAAAATTTTGAAGAAAACATTTTAGGGAAAACAATATGCTCATTTTTTTAAAAAAGTCTCCAGTCATAGCTCCCTAGAAATCATCTATTATGATTTGGGAACAAACAGAATCAAAATCTGCAGAATTATTGCAGTCTGCTGTCTATAGTAACTTTGAGCAAAGTTAGTCCATAATTAAAACCCAAACTTAGAAAAGAATGATTAAAAGACAAAGATTTCCTGAGTAAAGAAAATATACCTTCTAATTGTTATACTGTGTGCCTGCATGGAACATCTTAGTTCTTCAGAGATGTTAGAAAAATATCAGCACAAGTTGAGGTTTTAGTTATAATTCCCTATTATATTTACTTACTGTTGTTCTTCTAAACTGAAATGGGTTTATAATTTGGGTCTATAAATATTTGTGTTATTTTGCTTCAAAATTTAATTGGGCTAAGGAAGTTGAAAAATTAATTGAACATACCAACTTATATAGGGTAAAGTACCATGAACCTTTCAAGAATTTTGTGTAAACTGACAAAACTGTGACCATTTTGCTGTAAAAAATCAAGACTAAAGTATCAAGCACCTTTAAGATGTAACACATTACTGCTCACACATAGCTAGTAATTACTTTTAGTGTCTAGAGTAACCCCATAATAAATGGATTCAACAGTTTTCAAGCAATGAGTAAAGTAAGTAGAAAAATCAAAAGAATATTAAGAATTCAAAGCATTTCAGAAATAGTGTGTTCTCAATATCACACTGTATTCTAAGATGAAAAAATATAACAGATTTTTGCTTGTTTCTGATGGAAAGTCTCTGAGGTATAAATAATTAGTAATGTATCCAGTCTGTCCAAGAAGTTACTTCCACATAAGGAACGTACCTGCACTAAACATTGGCAACGATGTTTGAGAATTCACAGCAAGTAAATCTGAGTAAGATTTCCTTGAATTTACAAGCTCTCATCTAAATTACTTCAGTATCTAAAATGAAAATCAAAAGCAAAACTTGCATTCTATACATGCAAAAAAGGCAAAACTTTTACACTTTTATATATGAGACACTTGCAGATTTATCGGGGACTTTTAAAGGTAAATTTCTGTTGCTGATGTGGAAATCTGTAGTCAGAGTTCCTAATTACAACTTCTTGGCAGGAACCAAATTAACTAGTGGACAAATCCAATTATTTCCAAGGTAGCTGAGAAGTTCAGGCAAACAGTAAATACTTAAAAATAAAATCCTGGTTTCTTCTCTTTAGTATTTTGTGACCTCTCGGTCATTGCTCCTAACCTCACAGCATTCTACTCTGCGAAAGATTCAGTGTTTGAGGGGCACACATTCGGGACGGGTGGAGGGCATGAGAAGAAAGAGGAAGACTATGCGGAACATAGGCAATACGAGGAGAAGTCATCAAGTAACATCAGTGTCTTAGCTGGGAAAAGAATTCAAATACCCTAAATCACTTCTGCTGCAATTTGACAACTTGAACCATAGCTTTACGTGAACTGTTCATGTCAAGGTTAGACTATCAGAACCCGGCTTGTCAGGGTTACGGCTGAAAGTAGAATTCAAACGGTTTCTGTGGAAAGGCTTTGGTGAAGAAACTGTTAAAGAGGCGTGGGCACAGTCACGGGATGAAGAAGGAATACTGAGCTCCAGAGACCCATAGGGAGGACGTTTTCTCTCCCCTGGGCTGTGGTCACCATCACAGTCAAGTCCTCCAGAAGGAAGGGAGCCAGCGAGAGAGCAGGAGCCTCAGGGAACAGCCAGGCCCGGAGCTGATGTTCCAGAGCTGTGTTCCTCCCCATTTCTTGTTAGTTTTTAAAAGAATAACCACACCCCACACCCTCCAAAAAGAAAATCTAATTTAAATTCTACCCACTGAAATAAATTAACAACTCAGGAATAAGCTTTAGTCAGGTAGGGTTAAGGTGTTTTGTTGGTTGGTTGTCTTTTTCACCATCTCTCCCACAAGAACCAATTTTTACCCTTCTGGGGTTAATGTTGCCCGCTTTGAGAATACACATTCTAGAGGGAGGCAGCTGCCGCCAGAACTGTGGCCCTGAGGCTGGAGGCAGGCTGCAGCAGAGTCACCCTGACCTCTTTGTGCTCCAGCCTCCAGCAAACAGAGGAGCCTGCTGGACAGTTCAAAGGTTCCTCCCTGGGCAAAGCAAGGCAGTGAGGGGCAGAGTATGAAGATCAGGGAAACAAAGAAGGTAACCACCAGCTCTTTTTTCCAAATGTCCTGAGCCTTTTATGAGGCAATATCTCTTTGGGGGCAGTCTTGCATGTGTTGGTGAAGAACATGGATTTTGTGTCAGGAAGACCTTGATTTCAATCCCAGCCTTGACCCTCTCTCACTGCATAAGCTTAGGAACCATCTTTAAACTCTGACCCTCAGTGAGTAAATGGAGCTATTAATATCTATTTCTGGCTCTTGCTTCGAAAATAAACTGAAACAACATTTGCAGAGCACTTAGTAATGTTCCTGACTGGATAAAGAATCACACCTTGTAAATGTTAGAGCATTTTTCTTCTGCCCTTCTATCCATCCATTCATGAGTGCCAAGCGCTTACCCAAAGGTGCATCGACTGAGCCCAGTGCTGAGCATATAGAGCAGACGACACAGAGGTTCTGCCCACCACGCACACAGTCTGGCAGAGAGTTACAGGTGACCGTCTGCCACATCTGACTCAAAATGCCAAAGTGCAGTCAGACTGTTTGAAGGAAATTGGTCTACGAAAGAATCACCCTGGATATAACAGGTGAAGATGGTAGTTTATCAGTTAGTAAGATTCTGTGTGCAGTCTGGATAAATTAGCCTGTGTCCAGGAAGTCATCCATAAGGTCCTTTATTAAACTGCTTTGCCCGTACTCTGGTTCCAGAGGGAGCTCATTCAGCGATATCACAATTTCTGTAAAGTTGGTGGTGCAGAAAACTGCATTCCAGTTAGTTTTGTAAGCTTTGTACCCTCATCGGTAAGAGTGAGGAAATGGTAGCACTTACCTCCGAGGGCTGTTGATGGTTGAATTAAAAAAAAAAAGCACATCAAGCACTTCACACTAGGTCTGGCTCAGAGTAAGCACTTAATAAAATCTAGCTATTTAAATGTATTTTTCTTAGTTATTGAAATCTTTATGACCTTGTGCCCACACTTCAGCCTACCTTAGTATTTGATGTTTAAGATGAAATGATTTCAAACATCCATTCCATCTCAGTAAAATTTTCATAGTTAATGAGAGAACATGTCAACTTTATTGAGAAAATGATTTAGCATTAATTTAATGATAGTTAAATTTATATTTTAATCTTATAATTCAGGTGAATCTGTCTTTGATTTATTATAACTAATTAATCAATAGAAAGAGTAGAGAGAAGTGTCCACTGACCACCTATATCACAATAGTCTGTTGTCAGCATAAAAATTTATTTATGAAAAGACATAAAGTTTACTTAAGAGATCACATTTATGACATTTTAAAGCATCTGACATAACCTTCATGATTAGCTGCATAGGAAAATATTGAAATTATGTTAAAAGTGTAGAAAATAATTTAAATATAGAAGGAAATCTTTTAATTTTTTAAAAAATTTTAGCTTATCAAAACAAATCTTTAAACCATTAACATAAAATAAAGCAAAACTGGAAAAAGAAGCAACAACACTCAAAAATTAAATCCCCCCTTCCCCCGCCAAACCACTACCTATCTTGGAGAGCTAAAATGTTCTATAACTCAGTTTTGGTTAAGCGTTCCAGTTACACAGTAGGTAGTTCCATTTCACTGGATGAATTAGACTCTTTTGCAAAACCTTTTGGGATTTACTATCCCTTTAATGAGAAAAGAGACCCCCTGCTAAGAAACAAAGAACACAGATTAAGGTTTTTTAAAGTGCTGGCTAAATAATAAAGTGACTTAAAATATAAACAAAATGCTTAATAAGTGAAAAGTGGCTGGCTTTCAAGGCATAGTTTAAAGCCCTTCTCAAGTATTTTTTCTGGGTGGCAGGTGCCCTGTGTGGTCCAGACAAAGTACTGGGCGTTCTGCTCATGGGGGCTGCCCACGAGGCATCGAGGGTGCATTCTCACACCAGCACTTAATGAGCATCAGTTTTGCAAGCTCGGCCGTTTTCAGGGGAGGAAGCTGGCAAGGAGTTTAGGAGAAACAAAACTGCTGTAATTTATCTCCATTCAGTTTACCTATAGGAGGCCAGGAATCAGAAAAAAAATACTCCAGTTTCGTAAGTCAGAAAATTCCAAAGGTCACCTAGTTGCTAGCCTCTCTAATAGGAGTAACAGAGATTAAAAACAAGATAAAAAACCAAAGGTTTTCCAGAAAAAAACTGCCTACCTGCCTCTAAACATAACCTACCTTGTCAAGAAGTTATTTCTTATCAGGGATATATATATTTTTTTCTTCACTAGCACTAGGCAAGAAATTTGGCTGGGAGTATTGTCTGTAATGTGTTTCTTCTAAAAGGAAACCCACTTTTTTACATGGAAATATTTGCCTTTTGAAACGTATTTCTTAAATTGTTTTAATTCCGATCCTTTTAAAATGGCTCGGTCTGATAAATTCTTTTTGTGCTTAACCACAATCTTCACCTCAAATGGAGTCAATGCAATTCAGAGTTCCATAATTGCTCATGCTCCTCACTTCCGCCAATAACAGAACATCCAAATAACACTCCCCCACCACCCACAGATATATGTGCTCTTTTTTTGTTACTGAAAATTGAAGTTGACTGAAGTTCTGGGAAAATTCTATTGCCATGGCAATTTGAAGCAGAAACAACACACAGCCCTAAATGAACATTTGCTCTGTCTCCACCACATACATGCCATCGCACAAATATTAGGTTTCGTAAGGAGTTACCAGTATAGAAGAAACAATCCACTACTGTATGAAAGGCAAACTCCTCTTAGAAAAATGAAGAAATTAGGACACCTTGTATGTGCTGCTGCCACCTGGGAATGGGTCCTTGACACAGACTCAGGAGACGGTATAAGTAGAAAAGAATTGTAAAAAATACTACTTCTAATCAATTATTTAAAAACAACTTTATTGAGGTATAATTTACTTATCATGAAATTCACCCACTTTAGGTGTACAACTTAACGATTTTTCGTAACTCTAGCAAGTTGAGCAGCCACCGGCACAATTCGTTTTAGAATGTTTCTTTCCATCACCTCTGTGAGATTCCTGGTGCCCATTTACAATGACTATTCTCAGCCCCAGGCATCTATGAATCTATGGACTGCTCCCTTACATTTCCCTATCCATTTGAGATAAGAAAAAGAAATCTAAGGCTATTTCATACAAGCAGAAGCATACTATTTACTGAAGAACCTACTGTGTCAATAGTCTTAAAGATTTTCAAGGGAATGCAAGGGAATCGTGGACACCAGGCCTGTCTGCTGAGTTAGAACAAAGTCAGTGTGATCTTTAAGATTTAATTATCTCTCCAGTCAGAGATAAGAGACTTCCACAGTTACCGGGGATTTCGATAATGAAAGAATACTGTCTTAAGCCTTGCTATGTTAACTAAGAAAATATCTCTGTGTCCGAATTTAAAAAAACAATGACAACAAAAAAAACTTTCAAGTAAAAGAGTAAACTCCCAAGCATTTCTATAAAATTCAGTTAAATATCACTACATTTTTGCTTAGGAGACATTAGAGATACCATTTCCTTAATACTTCAATAGGATTGAAATATAAACATTTCTCCTGAGATTTAAGGTGGGCTGTTTTCTTCAAAGTTCTCATGTGTATATTATTCTAATGTATTTTGTGTACAAATATGAAAATACCATATTTTCATATTTCTGGTTGACAACATACCTTTCTAACCACTTATTTCCTCCCTCCAGAGTCTGTGTGTTAAGAATGCTTGTAGCTTCAGGTCTGTCTTGCTTGCACCCTGGTTTCCAGGTATCCTCCAGTCTGGAAGGAACACTGTCTTCCCAGAAATGTATTAAGAACTCACAAGAATCTCTTTCATATTTGAAAGAGAAAACTGTTCTGTCGAGTGATGATGAAATATTTTTTTTAAAAACCCTCTAACTTAGGACTCTAAATTTGGGGAAATCTGTGGCACTGTCAACTTGCAATGTTGGTCACAAAAACTCAAGAAGTTATTTTATTCTACTTGTAGGAAACTTGTCATTTGCTGTCTTTAAAAAAATTCCCTGCATTAATTAAAACAAATCTTAGGCTTGTGTCTTGTATGTGTTAGGCATTCCCTAGGCCATACAGTTGGAATTACCCCAGGGCAGTTACTGAAGGTGGCACTTTTGGAGAAAACAAGTACCTTCAGAAATAGTATCATATGGCTAGTCGCTTTCTTAGGTTTTTGAAGCAAACCGGAAGTCTGCACTACTAGCATAACTAGAAGGCGAAGCTTTAAGTTTGCGTCTCAGGGTTTACTGAAGGTTGTGGACTCCTCCTGCTGAAGAACTTGCAAAGCAAGTGTGACTTTGTCTGAAAAAAGACTGATTGGATGAGTTGCTAAACGCTAGAAGCTCCTCGGATTCCGTGTCCGCCCTCCGAGTTGAGAGAAAGCAGGGGAAATCTTAAATGGGAACGGGCCACATTCTTGGAGTAGATAACTTAAATGCAAAAAATCTGGCGGCCGGGTTGGGGGAGGGGAATTCTGTGACTAAACTGATGTCGACAAAAAGAAAATGCCAAATAATAGCAAGAAAGGGACTGTAGGAAGGCAAGACTGGAAACGGTCTTTTCTTAGCTTTCAGGGATTCAAACAAGGTCTCTGCTTTGTGTGTAACGGGCACGGAGAACACGAGCAAAGGCAGGAAGATCTTTCTCTCCGTAGTCGGTTCAGCTTCCCAGTTTTCACTAATGCCACTTTCAGTGGAACGAGATATCCCATCCCCAGGAAAGGAAGATACTACACACATATATTTTTTCTTTAAAACAAACTGCTGCTTTGTCCTTTCAAAAAGAATCCTCGTTCTCCGAATTTCCCCCAGGTCCGCTGAGCGCCCCGCAGAACTCCTGGTACTTAGCTGAAGCTCATTAAAGGATGGATTTTCCCCTCCGCTGCCCAGCCAGCTCCTCCTCAGAACCGGGCAGGTACAGTTTGCGGGCGGGAGAAGTCTTGCACAGGGAGCTCTGAAGGCACACTCAAGTGAGTCCCCAGTCGGGGTGCGCTGGACCAAGGAAAGGGAACGGGAGGGGAACCAGCCCCGCCCTGGGACTGCGAAGTCTACCTTCCCGCAGCTGCGAGGTGGCGGCTGCTTTATGGTTTTGTCCTTCCCCCAAAATATACTCCAGTGAGCAGATTTTTTTTTTCGGAGATGACGAAATGTCCTACCCCCACCCTAAAAAGAAAAAGAAAAGGAAGCGGCGGGGAGGAGGATGGAGGAGGACATGCAGCCCCTTTGCTCACGTAACTCCAGCCCTCCCTTTCTTCCCCGTCTACCCTTTCCCACTCGCTTCCCATCCCTCCCCCCACCCATTCCCCAAAAAGCTGGACGACCGCAAAGGAAACCAAAAAAAAGTTCTCCAGCCCCAGTCCTGGCGGGGGATCAGCATCTCTTTTGTTCGCGGCAAACCCACAGGCCCCCTGACGTCACTGGGAGCCCCGGCCAATCGGCGCGCGGTCGGCGGCGGCCGCAGGAGGGGAGGGGGCGGCGGGGCGGGCCCCTCCTCCCGGGCTCCCTGGGCCTCGTGGGGGGCGGGAGGGGACAGTCCCATATAAACCCCGGCTGTCCAGGCTCGGCCGCCCGCGCCGACTGCGCTGTCCAGGGGAGGGAAGGGAGTCCCAGGCGCGAGCCGGGACCTGCAGCCACAACTTCTCGCCCGTCCTCTCCTTCCCCTCTGTCCCCCTACCCGTCCCCTTCCCCATCCTCTGGCCCCTACCTTCTGTAAGGCGTCAGTCCCCCCAGGAGGCACTGGGAAGGAGTCCTTCCGCAAGTTTCGAAGAGAACTAGGTGGCAACTTGCCTCCTGGTGAGGGCGTCCCTCCCCGCACCGTCTCAAGATGCTCAGGGGTCCGGGGCTCGGGCTCCAGCTGCTGCTGGTCGTCTTGTCCCTGGGGACAACGGTGTCCGCCTGGAGGGGCAAGAGACAGGCTCAGCAAATCATTCAGCCCCAGTCCCCGGTGCCTGTCAGCCAAAGCAAGCGTGAGTATTGACTGCGGGCTGAAACTGGCTGGCTGTCGCAGGGATGGGACTGTAAAGCCAACTAAAGTTGTGGCTGAAGTTTTGCGC
Organism: Carollia perspicillata; assembly: GCA_004027735.1. Lineage (NCBI taxonomy): Eukaryota > Metazoa > Chordata > Mammalia > Chiroptera > Phyllostomidae > Carollia > Carollia perspicillata. The sequence goes on from PVKM010010905.1 coordinate 26,840, forward strand.
GCGCGCGCGCGTGGAGGTTGTGCACGCCTTGATGAGAGAAACCGGCTGTGGACACAAAAGACATTGGTTTGAGCAGGCTGGTTCTGAGGGCCTAGGATAAGATAATACTCGGGAGTACTGGGGCCCTGCGCTGTTCTGCCGTGCTCTTATCAACTCCGCACGTTCAGGTCGTCTTCCTGTGAATTCATCAAAGCTTTACTTTAAAGAGAAAAATAACTCACGCTTTTAAATTTTCATTTGGGTTTCCTGTGGTCTTTCTTATTTTCTCTGTTACTAAATAGCTTGTTACATATTTTCAAAATGGGGTGGGAAGAAGGCAGCTACAGAGCTGTGTTGCTCCTAACTTGGAAAGAGGTAATTTAGCTCATTCACATTGCCGCGGGGCCCCTCCGGACCCTTCTGGAAGAACGAAGATCAGATTGGAATTCCTATTCCAGTTTTCCAAAGACACACCCTCCTTTTGCCTTGGCTGAAGGAAAGTGCTTAAAGTTGCCCTCTTGCTACCCAAGAAAAGCATAGAAGTTTCTTGCATATTTTAAAATGCAATTGCAGTTATCTGCTTTTCAAAATGTTTCCACTTCTTTGATGTAGACCCCTGGCCAGATGGAAATGACATCATTGTATAACATTTAGCTAAGTTCAAAAAAGGGTGGGGAAGGAATACCTAAATATCTACGTGTACAAATTGTGGTTAACTCTTTAAATAACTAGTTTTACATTTTAATGGAGCATTGCTTTTAATTCTCCTCATGTTCTGGAGATTAACTTATTTTTTTCTATGTCTGTTGCTTAGGCTTATCAATTGAGTTGTGCAAGGAAATTCCATAATCTGGAAAAAGCGGGGGTGGGGCTGCAAATGTAATAACTTTTTGTTCAATTATTTACAGCTGGTTGTTTTGACAATGGGAATCACTATCAGATAAACCAACAATGGGAACGCACATACCTGGGCAACACCTTGGTTTGTACCTGTTATGGAGGGAGCCGAGGCTTTAACTGCGAGAGTAAACCGGAAGGTAAGTGGTGGGAAGCCTGGTAGTTAGTGTCTTGTAGTAAACAGAGAAGCGATGCTTGTTAATTAAACTTAGCAAAAGTACATACACCATTTTTTCAATGGACCCATCACTTATTTTCTCTTAAAAATATTTAATAACTGCTAATTTTGCTTTTCACATGTTACCTTTACCTTTAAAGCAAAAGAACAAATGTATTTCTAAGTCGTTCCTAGAGTCTTCTTTTTGTGTTACTCTCCTGAAGGTTTTGATAAGAAAATCAAAGATTTTGCATATTCTCCTTTCAAAACACTTACTTACAAGGTTTTAATTTATTAGAAAGTATTTTTAAATCTAAAATTATAAGATGATGGGCCAGAAAACACTTTGGGCATTATATTATAAACTGATTTTTTTTTTTTACACAAAACCATTGATCACTTCAAAGTTCTCATTCCCTATGACCATTGATATGTTTCCTGTAAATTACAACAACTTGCACAGAGAAGAAGCAGGGATGAGGCTAGAATGGAAATAGTAGGATTAACAAGTGACTATGCCTGCTGGGGGTGGAGCTCTTCAAATTGTTTGCTTTTTATCTGGACCTTGGTTTGACTTTCTGAGTCAGAGATCCGAATCTGAAGTCCTTCCTTCACCATCTAGCCAGTCCTAAGGTAGTGCTTCATAAGGCTTTCTCCTAGGGCCTGAGACTCTTTCACAATAGATTAATTTACAGAAACTCAGGGAACCTGTAAAAGGTCAAAGTTGAAGCTTTATTAGAGCCTAAGGTACAATCTCGGTCTGCCACTTAACTTTTTAAAAACTTTTTGTTGTATCGTGTTGCTCATAAAATTGAAAAGTGAGTTCTCCTTCGGATGTGCTTAGTGCAATAGGCAAGCTTTGGTATATGTGAGGCTCACATGGACTCTCCTTCTCCCCTCAGCGGAAGAGACTTGCTTTGACAAGTACACTGGGAACACTTACCGGGTGGGGGACACTTATGAGCGCCCTAAAGACTCCATGATCTGGGACTGTACCTGCATCGGGGCTGGGCGAAGAAGGATAAGCTGTACCATTGCAAGTAAGAAAGACCTTCTGTAAAATGATGCTCAAAGATCATAAATAAGAATTTCTCCATTACTGTCACTGTCACGTTCTGTTATCGATAACTGGATAGTTTTAATTTGGGGACTTACCCGAGGGACCAGATACTCTTATGTGGTCACCCAACTGGTTCCTGTGCTTCTGGAAGATGTCTCTGAGCAGGGGTAGAACCAGTGTTTAGTTTGTGTGTGTTAAGTGTGTGTGTGTACCTAGTGTAACCAAGTGGTTCTCCTGGGTTCCACTCCAGTAAGGCGTGTTTAAGGGAGTTGCCCATTTTACATTACCTGGACATCTTCAAGACAGACGATCATGTGATTACTCTGCAGTGATCGGGAAGATGGCTGTGAAGAGTGAACCTTCCATTGTGTGGACTGCTCTTGTTTATAATGCTGAGATCTCTTGCACCCCACACAAAGAGTCTGGTTTCCTTGTGACCAATAGTTTATACCCAGGAAGTGGATCTCTTTATTCCCAAGGATAATGTGGTAGCCTATCGGTGTTTCCAAGATACTTTGGGGACTGAGTGGACTCACATCAATTTTAGTTTATTTAGCTGAGGTGCTCTTTCCAGGATGATTCACTGTGTTACATATAGATTCTATTAACATAGCATTTAGTTTTTTTGATCCATCCTTTAAGTATAAGTCACTTCAAAGACATCTGTCCAAAAGAACAAGTCAGTCAGTCCCTTGTGAATAGGCCCAACTGCTTTCCCCATACTTAATGTTAGGGTTTATCCAAATTTATTGGCAAATGCTAAGAGTCAATGGGCCATAGTGTTTACAATCTAGTGGATAGTTCAGCCTTGGGATGTGTTATCGTGTTTAACAGCCTAGAAAGGTACCTGGATTTTCACATTTGATAAGTACACCTCTCTTTGCTTTCTGCCAAAATGACATTTCTAGCCTAGGCTAAAATACAGACTCTCCCCACTCCCGAAAGCTGAAATACTATACCCAATATGGCTTTTTCATTGAATTAGTCTCAGGCTCAACCTGCTGTGTGTGTGAGGAGGCCATGCCTGCCAGCCTTTCTTTTCTGCTTCGGGACCCAATTTCCTGTGATCCCTCTGGGGAACGAGGATTTATGACCTCTTTCTTGGCCATTCAATTTTCTCTGTGGTTTCCCATTGTGTTTAAACAAAACATTTAATTGAATGACCCCAAGTGACCAGACCTGTTAACTTTTCCCCTGTCTCTGATGGGAAAGCCGTTCTCCATGTCTTTACTTTGGCTGACCTAAGCACCTACTCTGGGTGGAACAGGAGACCTATTCTTTTTTGTCTTAAATGTTTTCTGTCCCACTCTCTTTAACATTTTTTAAATCTTGCACAGACCGCTGCCATGAAGGGGGTCAGTCCTACAAGATCGGTGACACCTGGAGAAGGCCACATGAGACTGGTGGTTACATGCTGGAGTGTGTGTGTCTTGGTAACGGGAAAGGAGAATGGACCTGCAAGCCCATAGGTGTGTGGCTTCTACCAATGAGGGAGGGGTGAGAATGCAGGAAGTGTTGGGTTGAACCAAACTCTACTCGGACAAGAGGTCTGAATTGCAATTTTAAAAAATGGCGAACTTGGAATTTTATTTTAAATAATGAAATATTTTAGCCCTGGCTGGTGTGGCTCAGTGGATTGAGTGCTGGCCTGTGAACCAAAAGGTCACCGGTTCGAGTCTCAGTCAGGGCACATGCCTGGGTTGTGGACCAGGTCCCCAGTTGGGGGTGTGTGAGAGGCAATAGATAGGTATTTCTCTCACACATCAATGTTTCTCTCCCTCCCTTTATCTCTCCCTTCCCCTCTCTTTAAAAATAAATAAAATCTTTTTAAAAATTATGAGATGTTGTATAATCCTTAGTTTTAAAGAATCAGATCAAAAAGTACTCACCTGTATGTGTCTTACTTTTGTTTCAAAAGCACAAGATAGAATTGAAAGATTTAGGAGAGAGTAATTTCTTTTGTCTAACACCTAGTGTCAGGTTTTCCTTGGTCAAGATGTAAGTTATTTAAAAGAAAAAAAAAAGATATTTTTGACATTTTTATTAGAACACTCTAGACTGAAGCATAAAATTGTGTGGGCTCTGTCAAACCTTAGGGTTTTTTAAAAAAATAAAATTGTTGAGTTTCTTTTGATCTCAAGCCTTAGTTGATTCTCTAGATACACGTTTGAAATTTTCTGCCGATTTTAATCTAGTTATTTTTCTGTAATCCAGAGACTTTTATTTCCCTTGGCGTTGTGTTTGTTTTTATAGAAATCCCATTTTTAAAGGCTTTCTTGTCATTTTTTAGGCATTCCTAATTGGTCATTCATAATTAAATAGGGATTTCGCATATTTAGTTTCCCCCAGACTGGATGCATACATAGACTCTTTTCTGTTGAAAATGCCGGTGTGAAGAAGAATGGTACTGGCTGAAAACATATAGTCCGTGCACTTACGTACTTACTAGGGGAACAGAGTTTCTGCCTGCCAACTCAGCTTCGGCTTTCTTTCGCTTTGGTTACTATGTGCTTAGTTACAGGGCATGCCTTTCTTTTTGAACAGAGTACCACTTAAAAAAATGTGGCTGGATTTTTGCTTACACACACACTTTAAATTACAGGGAGACTGCACAATTTGAAATAACTTTTTATTCCCCTCTTTTGCGCCCACATTCTCCTGCAGCAGAGAAATGTTTTGACCACGCTGGCGGGACTTCCTACGTTGTCGGGGAAACCTGGGAAAAGCCCTATCAAGGCTGGATGATGGTGGACTGCACTTGTCTGGGAGAAGGCAGCGGGCGCATCACCTGCACCTCTCGAAGTACGTTTTAGATGTTTGCCTTAGGATGAGTCCAGGTATTCTTTTCTGGATTCCTAGAGAGAATTGTGATGCGATGTCATTTACAACACAGCCAGTACACCAACGTGCTTTGGTAGCTTTTGGATGTCAAGAAAAATTTCATAGCAAACTTATTCTGCTTCTTCAAAGAAGACTAAATTTTTTAAAAAATCTTAGCTCAATAAAGATTGAGACTATCTGCTACTAAGAAAGAAACTTAATATTCATTTAAGTGCCAAAAGGGTTGTGGACCTGAAGATTAGTTGCAAATGTTTACATTAGTTGTAAATTGTTCCTGGGCTATTTTCAAAGTATTAAGAGCAAAGACATCATTACAATAACATGTAAATGCACCTTTGGGTGCGTGGGTGCTGCTGGCCTGAAATGGATCACGGCTCTAAAGCATTAGGTTTCCTTTTATGTTCTGCATTGAAATCATAAGCAGGAACGATGGGATTACAAAGTGTGTATCCCACTGGCTGACATGATGTGTCTGCTGTGAGGTTAAGGACAGTGTCTCTTACTCAAAGTCCTAACTAAGCTCAGCAGTGCTGAGAAGACACGGGCCTCTGCCAGCTTTCCTGCTCCCTGGAAGACTGCCTCAAGGCCTTCCTTGCTGCCATAGGGGGTCAAGACTTCTTTTTTTGAAAGTTCAAACTTAATAGCAACTGCAGAGTTTATAGAAGCAAAATAGCCATTAACTGTGCATGTTATAAATACATTTAAAATCAAATCTAAATATTTTGAACCTATTTTATTTGTGTAACTTAAAATGTTTAGCCATCTTACCATGTGCATCATCCAGATTTGAATTCTTTGCTAACAAAAAAATAAATCTCCCATGGAAAGTAATAACCGATTCTGACCAAATCTTCCCCAGGAACTTGATGGTTCATTAGATTTTTTTGCCTTTGCAATGTTATTACGAACATCAGACTCCCAAGACCTTGGTGGTAATTTTTTTTTCCTTGTGGTAATGTTTTTAGCTTAAGACAAATGAGATGTCTGACTCAAACTCTTACCTATTACTTAAAACTCTTATAAGAGCAAGTTGGAAACAGCTACTCAAAGAAAAGTCACTTATTTTATGAAATTTTGAAGTCTACTTTGTACAAAATGGTGTAGGAATGCAAAAGTGAATTGGATGTTAGCTCAATTTTCAAAGAGCACTTAGTGAGTATGTCAGGGAGACGAGAAAGGCTTGTGTAGCCATCTTTTATCAAGTACAATGTTAAGGGCTTCATGGTGACTACTGAAAACAGGAGGTTCAAGGGAAGACAGTGTTTTTAGCTGAGGACTTGGGAAAAAGCTGTAACCAGCCACAGTACTTTCCTTTAGACCTCTGTTCTGGTGGGAGATCAGTGTGGGTGTGTACTTGTGTGAATTTGTGTCCGCCATCCCATTATTTTTCTCCTATGCAGTGCAGTCATTTTCTGACTCACAAACAAATCAAATCAATCCTCTGTACTCACACTGTAGCATATGGGCGAAGCCAGATTGTAACTGAGACAATCTATTTGCCAGACAATTGAACACATATACTAATGGTAATTTGGTTATAGAATATCATTTTACAATAACAGCCCCACTTTTCCACTTGGAGAGTTAGCACTGAGCAATTCAGGAAGCCGTTTTGTTAGTCATTTTAAAGAGGTGTGTAGGGGAAAGAAGAGAACGTATTAGTCAGAGAAGCTGGTGTCCCCTGAATTTCTTATCAAACGGATGAAGAAAGAGATGCTGCTGTCCTTCCAGCTCCTTGGGGGCCTCTCCCCAAGACCTTTTGAATCCTACTTGCCTTCTTACTCTTCCTAGTTTTCTAAACAAAGTCTCCTATCGAAGGGCAGGCCATATAGAGCAATTACTGGGCGAGCCTGAGAAGGAAAGACGAGGCTGATAGAAAACCAGAGAATGAATTTGGTCAAAAGAACATTGGGGAGACTCTAAAAAAGCAATGAATGAAAGACGATGACAAAGTATTTTGGCAAACAGAGAAGTGGCACTAGACTACATCAGCTCCCTTTCTGGTGGAACCAACGCAATCCCATCCTTGGAAGTTGACCCTGTGTGAACCACAGCTGAGTGGAAACATATCGTAAAAAATAACTTACTGTGCTTTAAACGACTGTGTGTGTTAAAATACACGTATGTACATTTTAAGTTTCAGCTGAGCACGTGCCAAGCTCGACCTCGCGTTCGTGCATTTAAATGCCTCCTTTCTCACACAGACAGATGCAACGACCAGGACACGAGGACCTCCTACCGAATCGGGGACACCTGGAGCAAGAAGGACACCCGCGGGAACCTGCTGCAGTGCGTCTGCACGGGCAACGGCAGAGGGGAATGGAAGTGTGAGCGGCACG
>PVKM010010906.1:0-34157 GCA_004027735.1 Carollia perspicillata
GGCTATTCTGTAACTACCTATTTGTACTTTTTAATCCCCTCACCTCTTCACCCATTCTCTCTTTTCCCCCTCCCATCTGGCAACCTTCTGGTAGCTAACTTCTTTTTTCTTGCTTTTAAGAGTCTCTCTTTATCTTTAACCTTTGGCCTTTTAATAATGATGTGTCTTGGAGTGGGCCTCTTTCTATCCGTCATAATTGGGATTCTGTGTGTTTCCTGGACTTGTGTGTCAATTTCCTTCACCAAATTAGGGAATTTTTCTTTTACTATTTTTTCAGATTAGACTTCCAATTTCTTGCTCTTTCTTTTCTCCTTCTTCGCACCCCTCTGAGGTGAATGTTGGACCTGTTAAAGTTGTCACAGAGGCTGTTTATACTATCCTCATTTTTTTGGACTTTTTTTTCTTGTTGTTCTGCATGGTGGTTTTTTGCTTATGTTCCAAATCATTTATTTGATTCTCAGCTTCATCCATTCTACTGTTGTTTCTTTGTAAATTGTTCTTTATTTCAATTAGTGTATCCTTTGTTTTGGACTGGATTTTTTTATGCTGCTGAGGTCCTCACTGAGTTCCTTGAGCATCCTTATAACTCTGCATCTGCTAGATTGCTTATCTCCATTTTGTTTAGCTCTTTTTCTGGAGTTTTGATATGCTCTTTCATTTGGGCCATGTTTCTTTGTCTCCTCATTTTGGCAGCCTCCCTGTGTTTGTTTCTATGTGTTAGGTAGAGCTGCTTGACTCCACATCTACGTAGTGTTGCCTAATGTATTAAGTGTCCTGTAGGGTCCAGTGGCACAGTCTCCCCTATCACCCAAGCTGGGTACTAGACATGTACTCTTTGTGTGGGCTGAGTACACTCCCTTTTGTTGTTGAGCCTTAGTTGCTGTTGGCAGATCAATGGGAGGGATTTACCCAGTCCAGTCGGCTGCAAGGACTGGCTGTGACCACTGACCAGCAGCCTCTACCCTCTGTGGAGGATTAGCTGTGCAGGGGCAGGTTGGTGGTCTGTAGCTGTCCACTGGGTGTGTTGGCCCTGGGGTTTCCCAGGTGGTGCAGGCCAAGGTTATCCTCCAGCTGTGTTTTGCCTGGGGCACCCTGTCTGAGCTGTAAAGCAATCTGAGATGGATGCTACTTGCGTTGGGCTTGGAGGTGAAGCCATGCTGTGACTCTAATCTGGCTGCCCCTAGGGCACACTGAAGCCAGCTGTTGCTTATTTGATAGGATTTATGTGCTAAGACCAGCCCTTGGAAAAGTAGCTTGGGTGGGCCTGTAAGTTGGGTGGGATAGAGCCTCTGTGGATCTCCAAGGTGAGTAACACAGTGTTAGGTTGATGGAGTCTCAGATATGACACCAGCCTACTGGCTCTGTGGGGGAGAGGGCTTAGCAAAGAGACAATGGCCTCTGCTCACCATGATGCCACATACTTTAGTCTCTCTCCGTATACCACTAGTGCCTTTCCAGCTGCCGGGGCTGGAGCTCAGAGGGACTGAGTCTGAGTATGTGAGTCCATGTGTGGGTTCCCCAAGAGGAACTGCTTAGGGCTCTAGCAGTCTCCTTCACTGACTCAATTCCTGCTGGGTTTTGCAGCCAGAAGTTGTGGGAACTTACCTTCTTGGTACTGGAATCCTGGGCTGGGGGGCCTGGTGTGGGTCTGGGACTCCCCTGCTCTTGTGATATCCCTCCTAAATTTTTATCCACGTGGGTGTGGGACCAGCCTGTACCACATCTGTTCCCTTCCTACCAGTCTGGATAGATGTGGTTTCTTCAATCCCATAGTTGTCAGACTTCCATTCAACTCAATTTCTGATGTTCCTGAGTGATGGTTTTTCTAATTTTACTTGTAATTTTGATGTGGTTGTGCAAAGAGGCAAGCCATGTCTTCCTACATCACCATCTTGACCAGATCTCCTGTACTTCTAATACATGTAGCTGAGCATCTGAACTTGGTTACTCAAGCATTCTCTTAGACTTAAGTGTAAAACAACTTATCATGTCCCCATTCTCCTTCCTTGTGAGCCCCCAACTTCCCATCCATTTGAACTGCTTCACATCTCATGGTGGTAACAAGGATGGTCACTTTCACTATTTTTTATTATTAGGGGACAGATGGGAGAGCAGTCTAGAGTCCTGTGTTAAAAAGGTGACCTTGGATGTCAAGATCTTTTATTGTTGACTCACTTTGGGATCTTGGGCAGAACATAGTTTGCCATCAATTTCCTGATGAAGAAAAGGCAACTTGGCTTTGTATAAGCTTCCTTTGTATAAGCAAACAGAGCAGTGTTAGAGATAATTAAATTATAAAGCACTTTCGGGTCCAAAGATGGGAGGTCTCATGTAAACATCACTATGCTGTTGCCATTGTTGTCACGAGGGGTGTGATAATGTAATATTTGTTTCTAAAGTGGTTTCAGTTGAAAGAGACAATATGTACCTGAGCCAACTGTCAGGGCCATTTTTTTCCTAGCCCAATTTATAAAGCGCTTTTTATCACACTCAGAATTCGCAGGGCTGGAGAACTTGGATGTTTAAATTGTGCCTTTTTAGAATGAATGAATAAACAACAGCACTCCAAATTGAAGAGTACAAAGAAAGTCAGGCCTTCATTTCTGATTCGCTTTCTGTTCCCGTGCAAGTCATCGCACCTTTCTGTTTCTTTGTTTCTCCATCTGTGAGACTTTGCTCACTTTGTCAGGGTATCTTCAATATGAATAAGGTAATGTGTGTGGAGTCCTTTCAGCTGCAGCATCATGAAAAGCTTTTATTCAGCATTTATGTGGTGCTGTACAAAAAGAATCGTAAGGACTGTGTCCCTGCCTTGCCTGCTAGATTATATTCTAAAACAGGAAGATTTATCTTTCTTAAAAAAGGAAGAAATTAGGCAGCTAAGGGGAGCAATAATTTAAAAGTTATCTTTGTGTTATGTGATACAAATAACAGTGTATAAATAATTAAGAGGAACTGATATGGAAAAAAATTCAGTTTCGAGATGGAACTCACATAAAAAATTTATAGCTAAAAAATAATTGGGATGTTCTCGCCTATCTGGAACTAAGTCCTGCAGGAACCTTTTTTTTTTCTGTAATGAAATTGTCAAATATTGTCTACTGGGACCCAAGCAAGGAGAGGATTCTGGTATTTAGGTTCCTGTCATTGTCTCTTCTCTCCCAGCACAACTAAGGTTCAGGCGTTCAGGCTTAAGACCCCGAAAGAAGAAAGGCCTGTGCTTTAGAGACATGCTCCAGGGCAGCAGGTAATGCCCCTTTGTTCTCTGAACACTGTAGTCACGCATTATATGCCTTCCAACTGATTGATCTGTGTGTGAATCGTCTGAGGAACTTTTACAAGTCTGTGTGCATCTGACTTCCCCATCAGCTAAATGCTTTGAAGAGTTAGCCCCAGAGAGAAGAATGCCATTTGCTTCCCCAGTGCTAGGAGAAGGAGATGATGATCTCTAGGTTACTTAATAAATTATTCTCTGCTGCTTCTTAGAGAAGCCAAACCCCCAAGGTATGGTCTTACATGTACACACAATTTTCTTTATAGAGGGTAGCGGAAACTGTCAGAAGATTAATTAAAGTAGCTATTATTTGTGCTTCTCTTCATAGTTTATAGCACCTTTTTGCTGATGTGATCTCCTTTGACACCGAAAACTAGGTCTCAAGGTAGGCAAGATGTTTATTGATGATTGCCATTGTACACATGAGGATACTGACTCAGAGGTTAAATGGCTTTAAAAAAAAAGAAAGAGGTTAAATGACTTGGTCAAGGTCACAGAACCAGTGTAAATCTAAGACAGAGACGAGGTTGTTGAACTCTGCATTTACTCCCACACTGTGCCTTTTTCTCTACAACATTGTCAGCACTAAAGCCACCTGTATTTAAAAGGCCACAGAGCAGCAGGAGATAAAGAGACAGTAACTTACAAAGGAATTTCCATCAGACTGTCAGCTGATTTCTCAAAAGAGACCTTGCAGGCAAGAAGGGGCTGGAAAGAAGTATTCCAAGTCATGAAAGGCAAGGACCTACATCCAAGCTTGCTCTGTCCAGCAAAGCTTTCATTTAGAATGGAAGGGCAGATAAAGTGCTTCTCAGATAAGGTCAAGTTCAAGGAGTTCATCATCACCAAGCTCTTATTATAAGAAATGTTAAAGAGACTTAACTAAGAAAAAGAAGATAAAAAAACATGTATAGTAAAATGACAGCAAACTCACAATTATTAACAACTACACCTAAAACAAAAACAGGAAAAAAACTAAGCAAACAACCAAAACAGGAACAGAACCACAGAAATAGAGATCACATGGAGGGTTAGCAACAGGGCAATCAGAGGAGGAGACAGGGGGAAAAGGTACAGAGAATAAGTAGCATAGATGGTAGGTAGAAAATAGGGGGAGGGCAAGAGTAGTGTGGGAAATGTAGAAGCTAAAGAATCAATGACACATGGGCATGAACTAAAGGGGGGGAATGTGGGTGGGAGGGGTGTGTAGAGTGGAGGGGAATGAAGGGGGGAAATGGGACAACTATAATAGCATAATCAATAAAATATAATTTTTAAAAAAGGCCACCTGTCAATGACAAATTATCCATAGCCCCATCTAGATATCTGAATTTCATCTTAATATCTCATATTTTTAAATGACTATTATTTGTCATCATTGCATACAGTATGGTTAAAACCTGACTTGCTGCTTTTAATAATTACATAGTGTCACTCTTTCCTCCAAGAAGACTCCAGACTGAAGCTAGCAAACCAGAAACTTATCCTTCAGTGTACTTGGGTCTTTAGCAGCTATTAAATTCATGGAGCTTGACTCCCATCTTCCTCTAGTTCTCAAGCTTCCTCCCTATTGTCTCTTTCAGCAAAGGTTTCGAGTATTCTACTGGTGTGAGGAGGGCCGTGAAAAAACGGCCTATCATAGTTCACTTCTTTTCTAATGAATGCCTTGTGTAAGCAGTAAGTCTGAATGAGCTGCATCTGGTTTCCTGTGCAGATGGAAGATGCTTAAGGCTGAAAAATATACCTGTCCTGGGCTTGATCAAAGACATTGCCCTTGGAGCTGATGTCATGGCCCATGGTGGAGGGAGGTGATGCCAGCTGAATTCACTCCCAAACTGCTCCTGGGCCACCATGCTCTCTCTATGCCCTGGCCTCCTCTTTCTAGTCAGTCTCCTCCTTTCCGAAATCCTCTCTTCCTGACTTGCCCAGGACCTCCTGCTAGGCTCCTCTTCCCACTCACCAAGGCCTGCTCTCTGGAAAAATGATCTTTGCCCTTCAGTGTCAATTTTTCCCAAGGACATTGCCTCTAAACTTGGGATGCATTTTATAAGATGATTTATTATAGTTTAGTTTTAGTATTTTTCTGTTATTGTTATGTAAAATAAACCTATGAGTTTTTTTAAATAAAATACAGTAGTTATCTTTAAAAAATGAGTTTAAAAAATAAAATATACAAGTTTAAATCCTCTCACATGTCAAAACAGCTGCTTTGATCTGGTGACTCCGGATGCAGACGCTCCCCAGGCTCTTCCTGCTGGGTCTCACCTGTGCAGCGTCCCTTTATGACAGGCTGCAGTCTGGGTGGAGGAGCAGCTGAGGAAGAGTTTCTGGGCTCCTGGGACACTTTGAACTGGGGTCAGCCGCACTTAGGATTGCATTTTGTGTCTGAGCTAAGGGGACTTGCAGTAGTTTTGTGTCTGTTTGGCCCGAAGATGCCTTCCTAACCCCTTGCAAAGGGCGGTCCTCTATCACGTAATAATATGCAGGTCGGGCTTTTTATGAACAGTGAGTGATCACTGTGTCAAGGCACTGAGGTGAGCACTTGGCATACATAAAGTTTATTAACTAGTACAACACCTCTACAAAGTAGATACAAATTCATCTTTAGCTTACAGACAAGGAAGCACAGGCTTAATGGTTAACTCACTTGCCAGTGTCCAAACTCACTCTGTCCTGCTCCTCTTTCCCAGCCTGAGCGGGCTAAGTGGTCCTTGCATCCTCCCCACTGTGCCTTAGCTAGCAGTAACAACGAAACTGCACGGGAGCTGAATTCAAGTTTGAATTTACTGAAAATCTAGTTGACATGTCATGTGCTAAAGATCTGGGGAGTGGCAGGTTATGGATTATGGAGGCAGGGGAGAATGGAAAGGAGGAAAACAGTACAGAAGTTGAGTTTTCCCAAGTGAACTTTCTCCTTCTTCACTCAGCCTATCTCTCCACCTCTCTCGTTGGGTCAGCATGGACCCCTGCTTGGGCAAAATGGGGGGTTGTGGCTGCCTGGCAGGAGCAGGGTGGTTGCACTTGCTCCTTTGTGGTTTTGTTACCTCAGGATGGAAGCAACAGGTGGTTTCTCTCCTACTTCCCCGAGTCAGATGTGCCCCAGTTGCCAGGGAAAGAGGAGTAAGTGCTTGATGATCTGTCAGTTTGGATGGGAAGAAAAGAAGCATTCCCAGCAATGAGCAGTTAAGACTGACTATGTGCCAGGAACTGTCCTGTGTATGTATGTCCCCAACAGAGACAGGGGAGACACTGCCATGATTTCTGGGAGTGTCCCATCTGGTAGAAAAGACTGTGGGTGTACTGGCCAATTAGCATTCACAGGCAGGAGTTGTGGGGGCGTGAGAACTGAGACACCTTGCTGATTGGTGGGAAGAATATAGAATTTGGAGTTTCAAAGGGCAGAGCCAAGCTTTGCCTTTTCCTTGCCTACTCACCTCACTTGGACAAGTTTAGTTTCCTCAACTTTATAATGTGGATAAGTATATTTTTCTTGCAGGCTGATTGAAAGAATGAATTTGACTCTCATTTAGAATATTGTGCTTTGTGCAGACCTCATCCTGTGTCTGGGATGTACTTGGTGCTCGATAAGTAGCAGCTGTAATATGTATACATGGGAGTATATAGGCATGCATTTGTGTATATGTTTCTTTCATTTATTCAACAAATATTTATTCAGCACCTGTTTTAGGTATCGGTGATTTAGCAGACCTGAAACACCCCCACATCCATTCCCACAGGGAGCTTATGTTTTAGCAGGGAGAGACAATAAATAAAATATGTAACACATAGTTTGTTGGATGGTGACAAGTGGTATTGAGAAAGTAAAGCAGGAAAATGGGGTCATGGTTGTGAGTGGAGGTTTACATTATAAACAGAATGATTAGGGAAGGTTTCCCAAGGGGATGTTTGGAGGAACCAGCCAGGCAGATATTTGGGAGAAAAGCATTCTAGGCAGAGGGAATTGCAAGAGCAATGAGCCTGGCATGCTCAGGGAACAGCAAGGAGGCCAGCACACCTGGAGTGTCCTGAGCAGAGGCGAGTGCTAGTTGAAGGTGAGGACAGAGGGCTAACCAGAGGCCAGTGGAGCAGGGCCTTGTAGGCCATGGTAAGGACACTGGCTTTTATATACTTGAATGAGGCAGGAGCCACTGGAAATTTTGAGCAAAGGAGTGCCAAGGCCTGACATATTATAACATGATGAATGTGGCTGCCGAGTGGAGAAATCATGTTTGGGGGAAGGATAGTATGTGCACATGTGTGCACATGCATGTGTTTGTATCTCAGCAATAGTTCACAGCTGGGAATGCAATTACCAGTGCCTTGGGTTAGAAGGACAGTAGAAGAGGGGAAGGGAGAGGCAGAGGGAGAGGAAGAGGAGGTCTGAAGAAATGTGGTTTACATTGTGGGTTTGGCCCATCTTTGTTTTTTGTCTGTTTTCCCATCACTGTGGGCTTGGAACGTGCAGCAGGAAGAGAGGGGCTGTTGGCTTGTCCACCAAACCGGGGTCAGGCCTTGAACATGTCCAGATTGTGGATGAATGGGCTGTGGAAAGGCACATTGCACTGGTGTGTTTCTGAAACAACAGCATGGCTGAGCCACAGTTTACTGCTGTGCCTGAGAAGGGGGAAGGGGAGTTCGCAGTGGGGAAGGGGGTGGTGAGAGCCTGGAAGCACATGGCTGAGCAGTAAGGAATTCCAGGGGTGTGTAGTGAACCACCCCAGTACCCCAAGAAGAGTCTGAGAACTTGAAGGCTGAAAGTGTGACCGGAAGTGTCCGAAAGGCTAAGTGGTGACAGATGGGAGGGGTGAATGAAGTTACACAACACCCACCCTGATAATCAACAGCGTCAGGAACTGCTGACTTGTCCTCTTTCTCTCCTGGTCGCTCAAGGGGATCTGCACTTTTCTGGAGCAAAGGCTTTTGTAACTAGAATTCTATTCTATTTTGATTTTGTGGGGTTTTTTTCCACTGTTAGTCACAAAGCCATAAATACATTTCCCCAAGACAAGAAGAAACACCAACAACCAACTCTTATGTAGTGCTTAGTACAGTTCTGAGTACTTGATTTGTATTAGCTCTGCTAATTTTCAGACAGTCTTGTGAGATAGGTAGCATATTATCCCGTTTTTCAGAAGGAGAAACTCAGATTAAGGACCTTGCTCAAAAACCTTGCCAATAAATGCTGGGGCCGTTATTTGAACTCATGCTTCTCACTCCATAGCCTTGTCTCCTTTTCCTTTGTCAGTCTTTTCATTATTTCTTATTCATCATGTGGACCTTTGTGAAGGAGGCTTTGGAAATGATGTGTACAAAGACACACAAAGGGATTGCATGGACACAAAAGAAAAAAAAAAAACCTGGCTCATGTCCCTTTCCCCCATATCTGTGTGGGGTACCCGCCTGGCAGCTGGCAAGTCCCACTTCCTGTTTTACGCTGTGCTTTACTGGTACGCACGTTGCCCCTTCCTAAGGCTGCAAAATCACTGAGGCCAGAATCCATGTGGAATTCATTTTTATATTTACTTAGTATCTAAGCCAATGCTTTAAATATAGTAGATGTTCACTAAATGTGAAATAATTTCTGCAGTTGGAATAAATGGATTTGGTAACCAATTCTCACTTAAGCCATTCATTTCTGAAAACAGTGAAAAGGAGAACATTTAGTGTGTGAATCATAAGATGGTTACATTAAATGATGCATTTATGATTTTTAAAACTCTTTCTACACAGTTTATCTCATTTCATCGTCCTACCAACCTTTGTAAGGGGGGAGAGGGACACGTGTTATTTTCCCAATTTTGTGATGAGAAAACCAAGAATAGAGACAAGTGATTTACCCAGGGTCACAAACAGGTTTTATTTTTATTTTTTAATTTTGTTTTTAAATCAGCAGAGATCAGAACCCAAATTCCCTGATTTCCTATTTTGTGAGCAATCAGTGCACATATCTATTGTGTGAAAAGCTTGAACATGGGACCTAATGCTACTCACTAGGCACGAACAACAGAGTGTTTTCTTTCCTTAATTTCTGGCGCATTGCAGACAAGCTAGCACAGTGCTACTGAAAATGTGGTCCCCAGCTGGCAGACCAGTTACCAGTTACCAGTCCATGATGAGACCATGCGCTTGAGACAGAATGTAAATCAACTATGTTTATAAACACTACTTAGTTTATCTTTTTTCTTTTTTACATTTTATTTTGAAGTAATTTTAGGCTTACATGAAAGTTGAAAAGTAATGAAGAGAGTTCCCATAGACCCTTCACCTAGCTTCCTCTGTTGTTAATGTCTTGTATAACCATAATATAATGATTTAAAGTAAGAAATTACCATTGGTACAACACTTTTAATTAAACTTCAGCCTTTTTTTTGATTTCATTAACTTTTGCACTTACATTCCTTTTGTGGTCCAGGATCTAATTCAGGATCCCACTTGCATTTATCAAGTCTCCTTAGTCTCCCTCAATCTGTGCTAGTCCCTCAGTCTGTTCTTGTTTTTCATGAAGTGGACACATTTGACGAGTACAGGTTAGTTGTCTGAGAGAATGTCCCTTTACTTGGGTTTGTCTGATGCTTCCTCATGATCAGATTGAGAGGTTATGCATTTGTGCATACTGAGTGCATGCATCACATCTGAAAATCACAGAAATGATGGGCCCATCGCAGTCTCTCTTATCAGGGGCAAATAATGTTGTCTTCTTCCTAGTGCTGTTAACCTTCATCACTTGGTGAAGGTGGTGTCTGTTGAGTTTCTTCACAGTAAAGCTGCTCTTTCCTCGTTTCTAATCAATGAATATCCCGGGGGAGGTATTTTGAGACTATATAAATACCTTGTTGCTTCTCAGATTTTTGCTAATAATCTTAGCATGCATCATGGATCTCGTTTGCAACAGTTATTACCTAATCATGGTTTTCTGTTGTCCTCTTTCCCTCTACATCTACCAAATAGAATTTTTCTGTTAGGAAGAGCTATCCCTTTTTTTCCATCTCTTTTTATTTAACTGTTTCCATCACTGTCATGTTTATGTTGCTCTGTGGGTTATAACCCAATACCACTGTTATTCTTTTGCTCAAATTGTTCCAGCTTTGGCCATTGGGAACTGTTCCAGGCTTACTCCAGAACCCTTTGACATGCCCCTATCCTTTCTGAAGCATTTTCTTGCTTTTGGACCATAAGATGCTCCAGGATCACCTTAAATGTTTCCTGCCTCAGCCCTGGAATCAAACACTTCTCCAAGAAGCCCTGGTTCTTTTTACTGGAGAATGTACTTAAAACCAAGACCTGGGCACTAGGTGTGCTCATGGCTATCAACTTACCTTTTTTATATCACATTTTTTATATCACATTTTAACTATGAATCAGTGAGCTCCATATCTTGTCAGTTGTAATTGCGACCCTGCCACTTTGAGTCTCAATGGTTCTGTCACCGTGTACATGTAACTTCTCTGGTGGTAATTTTAAATTGCATTAAATTAAAGTCATGATCCGTGTTAGTCTTTCACTCATGCATTAAGCAAATATGTGTTGAGTACACACTATGCACTAAACCTTCTGGTCGGTGCTGGGTTTACAATGGTGAGTAAAGTTCTCCTCCAGGATCTTATAATATCATATCTTCTGTTAAATCTTGGAGATAATACTCCTTTATTTTGGTCACTGAACATTATGAGAACTCATTGCAGATTATTCAGCATTCTAAACCTTCTAAGTTCAGCCTGGAGGATTTTTAATTTTTGTTGTAGACTCAGAAGTCGTTAGAATATGAAGAGGCTATTCACTTGCCTAGTACCTCTTGGTGCCATTAGAAACCTTGTCTGTGACTTGATTCTGACACACGGATGGTTGATTCTTAGGCCCTCGTGCAGGAGACTTGAGATCAATGCTTTGACTTGTGGACGGACGCTAACTGCTTACTCTACCACCATGTGAAAGAAAGTCTGCTGGCAGAAGCTTGCTGCAAGAGTAGGGCTCAATCTTCATCACTCCCCTTTCCCACCAGGCTGGGGTGTGGGATAGGAGGTCTACTTCAGACTGCTCTCAGACCCCAGTAGGATCCTTTCAGCAAGATGTGTTTTCAAAGATTCTCTTGCCTGACTTTAATGTACTCCACCTACATACGCATCAAGATGGATCTGGGTTCCAGTTGAAGGAGATTAACAGTGATGTCAGTTAAGATCACTTGGAAGTGCTTTATCCTCACTTCCATCTCTTATACTTCTATTTGATTTAATACAATCTAGTATTATTCCAGTGCTTCCCACTTTGGCTGGTTATTAGTATTTCCTTTGACCTTTTTTTTTTTTAGCATAAATGGACTAAGAATCACTTTCATAGCCCAGAAAGCTGTCCCTGGCAAAGAGGATTCTGCTGGTGGGAAAATGCAATCCTTTTAAACAAGTCAGTTGTCTGGAAGCATCAGTTGGTCTCCTTTATTTTCAGAAAAGATGGAAATGCTAAAAATCCATGCTAACTACTGTATTCTCTTCTGATTGGCCTTTTAGAACATCTATGAAATTACAAGTCTTTTGTGTCACTGCATAAATGTGTGTTCTCAGCATGGGAAGTATATACACAATGGCCAACTAACTTATTGCCTGTTCTTGGGAGGAACGAAACCCTGGAGCTGTGGTCAAGTTGATTGCCATGCACTGTGGTCAATAAGGATTAGCTTCCTTTCCATGAAAAGGAGCATAAGGTCCAGGCATCTGAGAATCCATGTGCCACAGGTATCAAAGACACACAACTAGGTACATGCTCCCTGGCATGTAGAGTTGTCATCTGAGGAGGCTGATCCTGGAGATGACCAGGGGCTGGATTACAGACATGAATCTTTAGTACCTCAGTTTTTATTTGGTGCTTTTTACAGAAAATTCCTCTCTTTCTCTCTTTTTCTCCCCCCCTCTCTTTTTCATGTGTTTTATTACATGAAATCCAGTTTAGAAAACAGCTTTGTGTGCCCCATCCTGCTTGTCCTGTGGTGGCTCGCCCTTGAGAATTTTAAATGAGCTGACCTACATATCTTAACTATTTTGATTAAAAGTTACAGAGAGCATAGATTGGCAAAGAGGTAGAGGCCAGAGAGGGGAAGATCCCTCCCAGGAGCTATGGTTCAGGTAAAACAAGAGAAGTGACAAGAGGTTGGGGGTGGGAATCATAATCGATTGCCGTCATAGATGCTTTGACATAGATGCTGAAGTCCTTGTGATGGCGGCCTCTGGTATCCCTTGCTATGGGCCTGCAGTCTTCATGGGACTGGGCAGGCTACCTCTCTTTAGGAGAAGGATTGTGGTACATTACTTCTTAATTTTCCAAACATCCATTCTTCATTTTCAGCTGTCTCTATGTGTGATTCTCTGAAGGGGTGGTGTTCTCCCTACATCTCCCTCCCAGTCCTAAGGGAAGATATGGAGAGGAAATGCTGTTCATAGTACCGGGTAGCCATTCTTGCATTCTCATTTTCCATTTCCCCCCTTCCACTCCGATTTCTGATTCCACACAAATTCCTAATTAACTCAGTTGCACTACATGACAGGCTAACATCTGTAGCTACCAGTCAGGAAAGCCATTCCACCTGGCTTCAGCATGCATTTTTTCACCTTGGCACCCAGCTCAGCAGCTGGGCACTGCATTAACCTGGACATTGCAGGATGAAGATGCCAAGGGCTGGGGCAACTCAGGGCTCATTATTTCATCCAGAAAATCATAGATTATATCTTTTAAATTGCAGGCTTATTTTGAAGCTGTTTTTTTTTTTTTCCTGGTAGGAGATCAGGAGATCATGTGATCACTGGAAGGGCCGGCCCTCTCTCTCCCACATGCTGTCTGCATAATGCTTCTCTACCTAGACCATCTCAGAGTGGTGAGGGTTTACTTAGGGTGGTAGCCAGATGAACTGTAGTCCTCTTCAGGCTTTATCTATGGCTCCTCGGGAACAGGGTATAAAGCGGGGCCATGTCAGATGCGGGTGGCAAGAGCACAAAGGAATGAATAATTAATAAAGATGTGTCTCTTTCAGGTTGGATGGAGGCAGTTAGGTGTATAGGAAATAGAGAAGCCACTTCTGGTTTTGTTCTTTAGTTTCATTTCACATCCATTCTACCATCTGTCTGCTCAGCATATGTAGTGCTTCCTGTGACTGGCAGTATTCTAAGTGCTGTCCATATAGTAACTCATTTGATGCCTACAGGACCCTTTGAGGTAGATATTAATATTATCCCTGTTTTACGAATGGGAACTCTGAGGCAATGCAAGGTCAATAAATTTTCTCACAAACATTTGCTTCTTTCTGGAGATAGGGTTTGAGGCCAGGATGTTTGGCCTCAGAGTTGTCTGCTATGCCAAAGTCATACCGTCAGTAGCATAGGTTCTAGTCTATCTCAGCATCAGGGTTTTCAGAGGAGAATTCACAATGCCCTTTTGGACAGTGCTTCTCAAACTTGAATTTTCACATGAATCACCAGGGATCATGATACAGTATAGATTCTGATTCAGCAGATCTGGGGTAGGGCCTGATTGGCTTATTTACAACAAGCTCTCATGTGATGTCAGTGTGGTTGATTTATGTAGTTCACACACTAAGCAGCAAAGCCTTTGCATACTATTCTATGGTTTTCATGGATGGTTGTACTTACCTGGCTGTTGTAGAGACCCTTGCATTTAGAGTAACAACTATGAGAATTGAGGAGTGATCCATTGGAAAAATAAAAGGACTATAGTAGCTCTTCTCCTGCCCCACCTCGCATAATGAGCATGGATAGTAAGCATGATGTCTATAATAGCTGGGAGTAATTAATATTTATTTAAAAACAAATTTTCCTAGGACTTGACTAGAAAATGGAAAGATTATGTCTTTTCTCTGCCTTTGTTCATGGGCACTGGTTTCAGTCCTAATTTTTTTCTGAGGCACAATTATGTGTAATTCATCCAGCCACACCCTGGCAGTGTACAAGAGGTCAGACATAAAGTTAAATTCTGTCACAAAAGCAGAGTCACCATGGAAACCACATCCTTTGATTCTTGAGCATGCCCAGCAACTGAGCAGAGCTGAAGGTTGAGCGAATCAAGGTTTTCTCCTACGAAATGGAGGGAGGTGGTGTCCTGCCCACACTAGGCTGCTATATCTTCACTCCTACAGCAAGGGCTTTCATTTGCTCTGAAGATTTCAAGCCCTCGGACCTTCCCCTCATCCTGGAATCTTGAAGTTAGCCTCAGATAGTTTTCTGATACTAAACATCCAACACTATGAGAGTACTTCAGTGCCTTGGGATACTCTTGTTCTTCTGGTTTGAGTTTTGGTGGATAACTACATCTGAGTCTTGCTGTGTTAATGCATCAATTTTTTGGTTTATCTGCTTACTGGTGGTGTGGAGCATATGGCAAATTCAGTAGTGAATGGGCTGGGGCAGACCAGACTCTACCATGTGCTAGCCTTGCGTGGAACCTGTGAAAATGTGACTCTCTGGATCCAGATTCCTATTTTATATGTTACAGAAAAAAGCTACCTTCTACCATTTGGAACAATCTTCTCTACCTTACTTTCCTTTCTGCCTTCCTCCAAGGTCTCCATTGCTCAGGAGCGATGGCATGGGTTTATTCTGTCCATCTCATTTGGATGACACCATCAGAGAAGCACTCTGTACCCTTTCACCAAGAACCATGAGACGGCCTGATGTTTAATGGAGCTGAGACAAAAGAAACCAAAATGACACAAAGGAACATTAATGTTGGTTTTGCTTATTATTGTTTTACAGAAAGGAAACAGCTAAGTTTCATTAGCTTGGCCACGTGACTTCTCGAAACATATCTTTAGATGTGGATGCACTTCAGACTGTTGTGCTCAGTCTCTAAGAAGACATTGAGCACTCAATTCCCAGTGGTCTATGGTTGACCTCTTCTGAGACAGTGTCAGCTGGGAAGGCCTTCCCGCCTCCTGTGGAATCTCATTGTTAATGATTTGCTTCACGAAGATGTGATCTGGGGAAGAACTGGGTACAGACAATGATTTTAATCTCACTTGCTTTACTCTTCATTTTTATATCCAAGCTTTAAGAAACCAGTGTTAGCTAATAACCCTGTTTTCACTGCTGAGCCAAACTTCAGGAAAGTACATCCTTGGATAGAGCGTTAATTAACAAATTTTCTGTCAGTCTAAATTAAGACCTATATTGCTTGCCTCTGCCCTCCTAAATTCTACTCTTGTATACTTATCCCAAATGCAGTTTCGACGATTGCTCCTGTCCATGCGTTCTTTTACATAAGTTTATTTAAAAGCCAGACAATACTGCTGCTTCCAGATCTCTTAGTTCTAGTCTTCTTCATCAGAGCCAACAGAATCAGGTTTGGGAGCAAGACTCATGCTCTTGAAACTGGGAAGCCCTTATGCAGAAGCAGCGGTTCTTCCCCCGCCCCCTCCCCCCCAGCATAATGAGTATGGATAGTAAGTATGATGTCTGTATTAACCATGAAGTATTTCCGGTGAAGGAGTAACTGATAACTGGTTAATTTGGACGTTATCTTCCCACAGAAATAATGCCCTGGAGGAAAGATTTACTTTTACTGAAATTAGAAAGAACTGGAGCATGCTCAGAAAGCCTCTCTCTTATCCTTCCCTTGCATCTGATTTCTGGGCTGCAGACCCCAAAGTTTTACCAACCCATTCTCTGGCTAAAGGGTAAAAGGGCTGGGAAAGAGAGGCTGTAGCAGGAATTCCACCCAAATTGCATTCAGTCTTAGAGAAAGACTGGGAGGGAATCAGGCACAATAACTCCATTGTGAGTCAGAATCAGTAGGAAGCTCTGATTGGACGTTTAAGGGTCAGGTGAATGTGACAGGGACTTTGGAATGGACCCATGAAGTGACCTGTGAGAGGAAGAGATTGGATGTTCTTGAGGTGGGGTGGGAGAATGGATTTCTTGGTCCTTCAGGTGGAGGGTCACTGTGTCCAAAGGGAATCTTAAAAGATGTTATCCATTTTCATCTTTTTTGAGAAGTAGAGTATGAAGGTTGTACTTGCAGAGAGTGTAGAAGAGGTGAAGTTAGGAGAAAATCTCATTGTGCTATGGCAGAAATATGGGAATTGATGATCCAGAGAGATTGTCACCCCCTAACCTTGGTTTCAGAGATCAGTGTTTTTCATTTTGATTACAGTATTTTTTGGACTATAAGATGCACCCCCGACCATTTTGGAGGAATACTGGTTGTTAATACTGCTGTTGAGTTCTGTTTACATTTACATTGCTGAAATATTATGTTACTTACGTTATTAAATATTTTACCACATTTTTTGCTTCAATTTTTTTTTCTATTTTCCTCTTCTAAAACCTAGGTGCGTCTTATGGTCCGAAAAATACGGTAGTTTAGCTTCTGAGCTTATTAAATGTCTTTGATCAAACTGCATAACCACCCTAAACCTTAATTTTCTCACCTGTAAAGTAAGGATAATTTTTTCTGGGAGGTTGTTAAGAGGATTACATGAAATAATATATATGAGTCATTTATCTAATGTCATGCCTATCACATAGTAGCTCTTAAAATTTTAGAAGTTATTACTACTTGTAGTTCTAGTACAGTAGCCTGAGTGTGAAAGTGTAGTTGGGACAAGAAGAGAGCTGTAGAGATGGCCAGATGTACACATGAGAGTTGGTACAGAACTGTATAGGGGCAAGTTGTCTACACAATACTCCACTTTGGTTCCATCCCCCCCACCGCCCCACCCCCCCACCGCCCCGTGTACACACACACCCTGGGCCCACTGGCCTCTGTGTGATACATGAGTTGCCTAGGTGACAGCAGAGATTGGGACAAGGCAACCTCTCTCAGCACCGGAGGCTTTCCATCCACACATGCTTTTCTCTATATACACATTTTATCCTGGAAAAGGCCCTTGGTGGAAGCCACAGATGGGGCACTGTGGGAGGAGATGGGCATGGAAAGGGCATCAGAATAAGTTAGCATGGAGCCCACAGAGGAGTCAGCTGTTATGGTCTGGTTCCTTTTGCGCAGGCCCTGGGGCACAAAGACAGTTCATTCCTGGGACTTTTCTTACCAGCCTAGGGTTTTAGTTCCTTTCCTGGGAAGCCCAGTATTTAACTGGTAAGAAATTGTATGCCAACCGCCTGTTTTAGTTCCCTTTTCTCCTTTTGACTATCCCTTCTTTCTCTTATCAGCTTCCCACCCTGTCCCCCTACACATCCTGCCTTATTTCCAAATATAAACTGTGTTACCAGGGCAGATTTCAGAACGCCTGCTTCAGTGGCTCTGGCCTGGGCCATTTCCACAATGGCTGTATGCCGGACACCATTCACAAAGGCTAAGTGATTGTGCCCCATCTGTTCCTCTGGCTGCAGCTACCAGGCATCTGCAGGGGGTGGGGGGTGGCAAAGGCTGAAGATGCCCAGATAAGGGGCTGGGTGAACCTGGGCAGGGGTGCTAGGTAGAGAGTAAAGGGTCCTTGTGACCTACATGGAGGGAAAAAAATGAAAAATGGAATTCAAGTTAAAATTAAAATGTTTTGAAAGGTGATTCGTGAAGAATTAAACAAATTTCTTTCAAACTGCTTTATTACTCATAGAAATTGTATCAGTCAACAGTGAGTGCTAAATTGCTTGATCAGTCAGAAAATATTGTTGCTCCTGAAGAATCGATGCTAATTGAATCATTAGGTCATTATTACATGAAGTGCAAATGGCTTGGGATGATAACTCAATGCTGTGCTTGATCGGTAAGCTGCAGAAGTGCAGTGAAACTGCGACCTCACTGCCTGGTCTCTCACAGGGTTCCCTCCATTACTGCTGTTCTCATTGGAGTTCACAGTGGGTGGTGGTTCTGGAAATTTTCCCCTATTAAAAAAAATGACATAACATAGTCCTTCTTGAAATCAGTGATACCGAACGATATTTTTTATGATCATTTTTATTTTCCTTTTTTTCTTTTATTATTGACACTATTACAGATGTCCCCTCCATCCCCTCCCCTTTGCCCATCTCCACCAAGCCCCTGACCCCCCTCTTCCCTCTGGCCATCACTACACCATTGTCCATGCATGGACAATGCATGGGTCATGCATATATGTTCTTTGGCTACTCCTTTCTTCCCCCTTCCTCTTCAACAGCTGGCAGTCTGTTCCATGTGTTCATGCCTCTGTTTCTATTTTTTATTTTATTTTAGTTGTTGTTCAAGTACAGTTGTCTGTTTCTATTTTGTTCCTCAGTTTATTTGTTCACTGGATTCTACTATAAGTGAGATCATTTTTTAATGTTTAATTGCAGTTGACATACATTATAATATTAGTTTCAGATGTATACCTCAGTGATTAGACATTGCGTAACTTACTAAAGTGATCATTCCAATAAATCTCGCACCCATCTGACACCAGGTATTAGAATATTATTAACTACATTTGCTATGCTGTACTGCACATCCCCATGACTGTTCTGTAACTCCCAATTTGTATTTCTCAATCCCCTCATCTTTTTCACTCATGCCCCCAAGCCCCCTTCCATCTAGCAACTGTCAGAATGTTCTCTATATGAGTCTGTTTCTGTTCTCATTCATTTATTTTGTTTTTAGATACAATGTTGACAGATATGTATTTTTGGCATTGTATTATTTATATTTTGGATCTTCTTTTCTTCTTTCCGAAGGCATTTCATATAATACTGGTTTGGTGGTGATGAGCCCTTTTAGCTTTTTCTTGTTTGGGAGGCTCTTTATCTTTTCTTTGATTCTAAATGATGGCTTTGCTGGGTAGAATAATCTTGGTTGTAGGTCCTTGCTTTCCATCAGTTTGAATATTTCTTGCCAATCCCTTCTAGTCTGCAAAGTTTCCTTTGAGACTTCGGCTGACAGTCTTATGGAAGCTCCCTTATGTAGGTAAATAACTGCTTTTCTTTTGTTGCTTTAAAGATTCTGTTTTGTCTTTAGCCTTTTGCATTTTAATTATGTATGTTGGGTATGGGCTTCTTTGGGTTCATCATCTTTGGGACTCTCTGTGCTTCCTAGACTTGTATGTCTATTTTCTTCATCAAGTTAGGGAAATTTTCTGACATTTTTTCAAGCCATATTCCAATTTCTTGCTCTTTCTCTTTTCCTTCCAGCACCCCCGTGTTGCAAATGTTGTTATGCTTGAAGTTGTCCCACGGCTCCTTACAATATGATTCTTTTTTCTGTTCTGATTTGGTGTTCATTGCTTCTTTATATTCCAAATTGCTAATTTGGTTCTCAGCTTTATTACTTGACTGTCATTTCCCTGTAAATTATTCTTGATTTCAGTTAGTGTAGCCTTCATTTATGACTGGTCCTTTTTCAGGCTGTTAAAGTTCTCACTAAATTTATTGGGCATCTTTGTAACTAGTATTTGAACTTTGTATCTAGAAGATTGCTTGTCTCCATTTTGTTTGGTTCTCTTTCTGCAGTTCTGTTCTTTCATTTGGGCCATGTTTCTTTGTCTCCTCATTTCGGTAGCTTCTCTGTGTTTGTTTCAGTGTATTAGGTAGAGCTGATACATCTCCCGGGCTTGAATGAGTGGCCTAATATGTAGGAGGTGTCCTGTAGGGTCCAGTGGCACAGCCTCCCCAATCACCTGAACTGGGCACTAGAGGCGTGTACCCTATGTTGAATGTGTACACTATTGATTGCTGTTAGCACATCCAGGTCAGCCACCACCTATGTTCTGTCTGGGGTTACACAGCATAAACTACAAAGTGATCTGTAGATGTCTTCTACTTGTGCTGGGCTTGGAGGTGTCTAGGCGAAGCCAAGCTGTGAACCGAGGCTGGCTGCCACTAGCATGGGACCTGGGGCCTCTTAGTGAGAGGTATAGAGCTCACTGAGGCCAGATTCTGCTGGTTTGAGAGATTTTAGAAATATCTGAAGCATGAGCCAAGCCAGACCATTTGTATGGAAAAGCCACTTGAAATAGCTTGGGTGGGCCCACACGTTGAGTGAGGTGGGGCCACAAGGAATCACCAGGGAGCTCATCAAAGGAACAGTGGACT
The DNA here is from genome assembly GCA_004027735.1 of Carollia perspicillata. Taxonomy (NCBI): domain Eukaryota; kingdom Metazoa; phylum Chordata; class Mammalia; order Chiroptera; family Phyllostomidae; genus Carollia; species Carollia perspicillata. The sequence continues at coordinate 20,269 of PVKM010010906.1, forward strand.
CTGCCATCACTTCTGTCTGGGAGAAAGCTTCCCCCTAGCTCTCTCCCTGATGCTGGACAATTCATTTCTTTCCTGTATGTTTCTGGTGCCTTTCAAGCTGCTGTCCCAGTGCTGGAGCTCAGAGGCAGTGAGTCTATGTAAGTCTGTGCACAGGCCCTTTGAGAGGAACTGCCTGGAACTCTAGAAGCCCTTTATCACTCTCAGTCTCAATCCTCTCTGGTTTTTACAGCCAGAAGTTATGGGAACTTCCCTTCCCTGCACTGGAACCCTGGGCTGGGGGGATCTGGTGGGCCTGGGACCTCTCTCTCCTTGCAGGGAGTCCTCTGAGGCAGAGATAATCCTCCTGATTTTTATATATCACGTTTGGTTGCGGGACCAGCCCATTTTGCATCTCCACCCTTCAGCCAGTCTCAGTGTGACTTCTTTTTTAATTCCCTAGTTGTAGGACTTACATTCAGCTTAATTTCAGGGCAACCTGAATGTTGGGTCTTCTATAATTTAGTTGTAATTTTGATGTGGCTGTGGGAGGAGACAAGTATCATGTTTACCTATGCCACTATCTTCTCAACAATCTTGACAAGTAAGGAGATTGAAGAAGAATTTGGATTTCATCTAGAAATCTTCTGGTGGGGTCCATGATATGTGAGGCTATATCGGCAACTTTACTGAAGTCAGTGAAATCCAAACAAAAATTATTCACCTAGGCTTTGTATGTGTGGCAGGGCTTGCAGCAGGGGTGGCAGTGATATCCTGGACACTTAGGACTGAGCCCCTATGCTACCTGGAATGACCCCTGAAGGGGCAAAGCATTTTTTAAGGTCTTGGATGCCAGTATCAGAGTTGGGTCGACTTTCTATCTCCCAAAGATTGACCTTTCCACATAGCAGGTACTGATGGATGTTGGTCAAAAGAATGGATGCCTTCTTTATCCATGGCTGGTTCTTAGCAAATGTAAAGTAGGCCATGTTGGCCTCCTCAGTCCCTTCTCTTCTACTCTCTTTCTGCCATTTTCCTTGCCCACCATGCCCAGTCTCCAGCAACCCAGAGCCCCATTCTGTAGCTCTCTCGGTCTGTGGCTCCTGATCTGAAATTCCCCTCCTGGTTACTACCCTTTGTGAAAATGCCTCACGGAGCTCAGGTCCCCTAATCCCAACATCTTAATGGGTGTTTGGGTGAGTGTGGGATCCCCTCCAGGGATTATGTTTGCATTTTAACAAGGAGTTGCTGAGAATTTATGTCCTAACCCAAATGGAATTATTATTGAGGGATTTCAAGTATTTCTTAATAATGCCAGAGAGAGGCACAGTTCACATAACTAGTCTTGGCTGCATCTCTCCTAACAACATGAAATGACGGGTAGAGAAGAGAGGCATTTCCCTGAAGGTTTCTTGAAGCTTTATTTCTGATTTGCAAGTAGATCAGGAAGCCTAACTCCTCCCATTAGTCAGGGAGCAAAGGAACACAGTGAGAAGGATGGAATTTATTGCAGACCCACTGTGTCTGGTACAGGACTGGCTGTGTCCTCTCATACAGATTACGTCATCTAACCCTCATCAAAACTCTGAGGTATAGTATTACCCTCATTTCTAAGTATGAGAACACAGAAACTTAGTATTAACTAACTGGCCCAAAGTCATGTGAAAGAGCTAGAGTTCAAATCCCAGTTATCCCAGTTTCAGATCTGTCCATTATAAAATATCATTTTTTCTTCTCCCCTTGCCCCTCAACATAATGTGCTCATGCATGTGTGCACATGACTTCTCCCAGTTGATTCTAACTCTCTTATATCTGTGTGCTGTAGCCTTTGCTCCAGGTCACTTCCCTGCTCATTCATCTGAAGGACCTCCTCATCTTCAATATCCTGTCTGCCTACCTTCTCCAAGCTTCTTGGTCCTCCTTAGCCCCTCCTCTATTAGCTACCATCTTAGCTGTTCTGTTCTTTGGCCACCCCCCACCCCCCCGCACTCTGGGTGTCACCTCAGCAGCCCTAGTGTATGACTAGGAAGCACAGAAATTAATGGAAGGCATTCACCTGTAATGTGTCTTATCTTTTTTCCTTGCTGTATCTTCCCAATTCATGTTCCTTCCCTCCACATCACCAGCTTGCACCAGCTGCTCCTTCTTTATTTGCCTTTCTCAGCTCTGCAGTGATTGATGGCTAGGGGCTGGTAAGCAAAACAAGTAGACAGTGTTAGGTCCATGGTAGGTATAGTTTGTGGATGTGTGTATTCAAGGGCAGAAATATTATGAACACTTCTCTTTGCATTGCACCTGGCCACTCTTCAGTGGAAGAAAGCTTTCATCACACTTCTGCTTCACATGGGAAGACTCGGTCGTGTTTTCTTATTTGCCCCAATAATTACTTTTTCTGTCTCCTCCCCCAGTGGAACTAAAGAAATTATCATGGGGTGCCATGAGCTGGAACTTGCATGTTTTCCCATTTTACCAATAGCAGAATACTCCTTAATGAGATTACCTTGTTGTCAAGGTGACCCCTTCTAAAAAGCTCAAAGATGGGGACTGTGTGTGCATACACGCACACAGGAGCTAGAGTGGGTGAGCAGAAGAGAGCCCCTGCATGGGGGAACATATCTGTGATCAATCACAAATGTGAGAAGCTTGGAAAAATAGGCCAAAGGAATGACAGGACCCACTGTGGGCACTGTAATTCTGAAGTTTGTCCAACATCTTAGAAGATTAATGAGTGGGCTTTTGAGTTGCTTTGTGCTTTCATGGGCTGAGCAGTGGCAGGCAGATCATTTTCAACCCCATCACATTTTCCCCTCAATCTGTTCAATAGTCCTCTGGGGGAAAACCATCAACTCTGCCATTTATCTGTCTTTCCCTGCTCAAAAACACTTTCCCTGCTCATACAAGGCTCTTGGCTAATGGGGCACAATTATTAACAGGGGGTTTGTGGCAAGATTTTTCCCAATTTGGCTGTACATGCTATGCAAGGCAGGGTTTTGTCTTGTGTTATCCCTTCCTATACTCCCAGTGCCTAGGACACAGGGACTGCCCAGTATGATTTTGTTGAATGAATGACCTTGAAAAGTGTTTCTCCTAGTTCCCAGCCATTGTCATCTGCTTTTCCTTTACACCTCAAGGTAGACACCATCATTACTCAGGATCCCTCTCCATAATGCAGCCTCATTTTTTTTTTTGACCTAGATATCTTCCCAGGCCTGCCACTGACCCTGTCCCCGTCTGTATTCCCCTCTTCCTGTGCAGTCTGCTGCCTCAGGGTCTCCACACTTACATGCTGGTTTCTCAGCCTCACTTTGCTCTTGCTACAGCCCCCTGCCCCCCAGAATTCTCTTTGTCCTTTATGTCAGAGGTTGCAAACTTGAATGCCTACTGGAGCCATGTGAAAAGCTACTTAAGTGAAGCAGGCCAGGTATAGGAAGAAGGTTCAATTTCCCAGAGATATGCTTATTCCCATTGTTGCGTGAAAAGAACAATGCAAGAATAATGGTATAGAGCTACCAATACTTGTCCTCCATGTCAGAGAACTTGGAGGGGATGAAGGGCCTGTGGCAAACTCAAGAACACAGGTCCCCTGAAGGTGCAGCTATAGCAGATTACCATCGTGTGAAGGAATGTCTACCTCTTGTTATATATCTTGATTTTTCAAAGACAGGAAATATGGAATTTAGGTGAAACCTACTTCCTATTAAATGTTGGCTCAAAAAAATGTTTTTAAAACAACTGCACCAGCCCAATAAAACACATCCATGGCTCACATTGGCCTGTTGGTCTCTGGTGTCTAACCTTTGCTCCAAAGAGTCTTCCTAAATCAGTGAGGCTCAACTGGTTCTTTTCCTTCCTAAATGCCCTTAGAACTTGAGAACTAGCATCATGCAGTGGAAAGACTGTTGACTAAAGAGTCCGAAGACCTGTTCTCTAGTCCTGGTTCTGCTGTTGGCCTCAGTTTCCACATTTGTAAACGGGAGCAATAATATTTGACCTATATTCAGTTGCTTGGCCTATAATTTCAAAGTGCTTTTATATGTATGATTTTATTCGACCCTCAAAAGAATCCTGTGGAGTAGGCTTGGAAAGTGTTACTAATCTTAATTTAACAAGGCTCACAGGGATTAAATGACTTACCCAAGATCATACAGCTTATAAGTGGTAGAGCAGAACCAAGTATTTGGATCTTTTATCTCCTGAGGTTTGGGTTATATTTATTTGTTTTTTTTAAACCTTTGGATACAATGAGTTCCTCTATCTTGGTAAATTTAGGTACTATGTGGGTAAATAAGGAGGAGGAAGGAGCTTGTCATTATATGGGTTACTACAATAAGATATATGCCATATATATCTAGACACCATGGTAATGGATCTTGGATTATCTGGTAAATGATTATTGTACCAGACTGTGAATACCTGGAGCCAGGTATGAAAGCTAATGCAGAAATGCCTGTGAAGGCATTTGGTAAGTAATTGCTGATAAATTGAAGTGAGGGAAAGTGGTGATCCCACCTGAGAAAGAACCACAACTCAAAACCAGAGCCAGGATGTGCCTGAGGGTAAGTCAAGGTCTGGTAACTGGGATTCTAAGCCTTCCATTCATAGTCTACTAGTAGCCATTGGTCACATGTGCAGTATAGCATGTGTGGCAGCAGCCATGGAGATGGTTACCATCCAAGGTCACCAGATTGGGAGAGGGAAGAAATTGAATGACATTTAGACATTTTGGAGTCAGATCTGGGTTTGACTAATTCCTGGCTGTCGGCCATCTAACTGTTGAGCCTCAGCTTCTTCACCACACAATGACGATAACAATGTGGACCTCAGCGAATGTGAGGAAGGCTAATCACATCACATGTGCTAATGCATCTTCACGGTGTGTGGCACAGACTGGGTGCTCAGTGCAATGCACAACAGTCAAATTTCTTTGTTAGAGTGAAGTTCATAAAAGCACTGTCTATCTGGTTTTGCCAATGCTGGGCACTGAATCCTTCCCTGCAGTTATCAGACTGGATTCACTAATTCCAAATATTCTTTTAAAACAGTACCTGGAGGAGCCTTTTAACTTGTGATTTTATGAAGACAATAAAAATAAGCAGAAAATTACTTGGGCTACATAATAGAAAGAGAGCTATTTTCAATTTATTTAAACTAAAGGCCAACTATACACAACTGTGGCTACATGGCTGAGTTGTGATGAAACTCCAGACCCTCTTTACTAAGGATCTGGTCAAAGCCTCAGCCTGGTGAGTAACAAAATGGTCGCTGGCTGCTGTGGGAGGCTCCACCCATCCCTGCTCTTTGTTAGAGTCCCTTTCTGTTTCAGAGCCTTCAGCCTTCTCAGTTTGTAGTTAGGCACTTATTCCAAAATCCTTTTCCCTGTGGCCTTCATTCATTAGAGTGCAAAGGTAATATGGCCTCTGGTTGCAGCTCTGTCATAGAACCGAAACACGTAGCACCCCCCCACCCCAGCCCCCCCAACCTGGGTGTTTCACCAGCAGGGAAACCTGTTTTCGTAGAGGGAGTCTCAGGTGAAGAAAACAGCTCCCCTCATCCCGTTGGTCAGCACGGACCAGGCTTCCGTGACTCTCTTGTGAACGGCAGCTCCTCCTTGAACTGCTCCCCAGGTCCAGCAGTGGCTCAGGATTGTCCTGTCAACCTCTTTGTGCTCACAGTCACTGTTTTAACACATCTCTCTCTCTGGGAGCTGGCAGAAGGGTATGCAGAGTCCTAGTGTGTAGGGCTCATGAAGTGTAAGGTCATGGGCAGGTGCTGTAAGTGCCTTCCTCTGAGAGCAAAGTCATGTGCTTGCTTTGCTAAGTGTGAAGGCCCTTGTTGAGTAGTTCAAAGCCACACGTTGAACCACCCCTCAGGAATGTGCCGAGGATTATTGGTTAATGCCAGTAAAGCACTAGGGCCATAAATGTCAAGTTTAGTGTTAATAAACAGGGGGATTAGGTTCATTTACTCAAAAAGGAACATCTTTATAGTGGACTTAGGGGGAAGACTTTACTTTTATAAACAAAAACAAACAGAGTGAACTGTAAGCCCAGATTCATCCAGTCCAAGGCCTTTATCTTCTTGTCTTCTTACCCTGCCATTCCCACTGACTTCTTTCACAGCCTGTAAACTCTGTTCCACTGCTGAGATGATGGCCTAATTGTGTTTGTGTATTTGATGTCTTTAGAAATGAAAGTGTCTTAGGAAAGTGTTGAAGAGCGTAGAGGCCGAGATTGCATGGCCAAGTGCAGAGGCCCGGGCCATTTGTGGTAGCAAATGCAATATGTGTTATTACTTGGAATTTTATATTCTTTAAAGGAGATGTTTCAGTGAATGGTGTTCTGTTTTTCCTATTTTGTCTGCAACAAAACAGAGGCATAGGGTTTGCTGAGTCAGTGTACTCTAGGAAGCTTCTTAGATGAGTCGTCCTCTGCTTTGTTCTCTTGAGGGATTCCTTCAACACATGTGCACTCAGCCATCCAGTGTGGAAGTTTTAGTAAAGGAAAAAATCCTTACAAAATCTTTGCGCAGAAATTTGCTGGGCACTTTTATAAATCGCACTTTGTCAGGTATGTGCCATCCCATTTTCCAGACAAGGCAACCGAGGCTCAGAGATGATGGTTGGTAACATATATGAACCTGTATTTATCTCACTGTGCCTCCTGAAGACAGCAAGTATAGTACCTATTTCTTTTTTTTTATTATGTCCCCTAGTAGCTAGTATAGGTTCATAGTCCGTCCTTTGTAATTCTGAAATCCAACAAAACTTGACTGAACTCATATGGGGCCAAAATCGGCCTAAACTGACACAAAGGAGGTGAAAGCCTTTATTTAACCTACTTAGAGTGACTCTATGATTAATGGCAGAGACATGTTGGCTTGTGGGATCCTTCACCCTGCTGTAGTTTTATAGACAGTATATGCATAAAATACCTTTTTAGAACCTGAAACACTCCGAATTCTGAAATGCACTTGTTCCCAAGAGTTTATGGTAAGAGGCAGTGGCCCTGTCTAAAATTCTGTGTACATTGAGTACCAGGGGCACACGTGAACTGTGTTAGCAGGAAACCTCAGCACCTTGGTATGCCTGTGCTGTGCCCCTGTGGTGAGGTGGTCACAGAAGCCAGTGGCCTGCCCAGAGCCTTCCTTAGGCACCTGCCCTATGGTGGTGAGAGGAAGGCACAGCGAAGAAAGAAAAGGTACTTGGTGCAGACAGTGACACTCCAGGGCAGTGTGTAGGTAACAGCGAAGATGAAGAGGTCCACAGTCAGTGCTTCAGGAGGACAGGAGTTGGGGCTGCTCATGAGAAGGGGTGTCCTAGAGAGGGGATAGGCCCTAACTAGGCAAGGGAGAAAGTGGGGGAGGGGAGCCCCTGGTAGCAGGGAGCTCATGTTCAGAGGCTGGGATGAGCACGGGACATCCACAAGGAAGGGAGGCAGGCATCTGTACCAGGGAGCGGTGGAGAACGGAGGAGGGCAGGAAGGGCCGGATTCTGGAGGCTGCGACTGCCCGGCAGACCCAGTTCTGTAGACATGGAGGTCATGGCTGAATTCAGAGCAGAGGAGTCAACTGCTGATGAATTAGAACCTAAATCCCAGGCTTCCCTTGTCTCTGCGAGTCATGTTTTCAGGCTTCCCTTGTCTTTTCGAGTCATGTTTTCTTTTCTGAAACACATTTGGATAAAAACAGCTAACTCTGATAGAGCATTTTATATGTGATTATTGACCTGTTCTTAATGCTTCAGGTGCTTGACACGTGGCAACTCTGTGAGATAGATACTATTATGATCCTCATTTTATTGATGAGGAAACTGAGGCACAGAAAAGTTAGGTGAGTGGGTCAGTTGTCCTGGGTCCCCTGCACAGTGAGTATAGAGGTTGTAATGAGAACCCAGCCAGCAAGGTCTCTACTTTTAACTGCTGCCCTGTGCCTTAACCTACTTTTCCACATATCCCAGAAATGAAGCTTTTTGAAAAACAACACTGCATCCTGAGTGTGGAGAAACCCATTAGCTCCGATGATTTCAGTGAGCACTTTGCTCTGCCCCTGGAAACTGTGAGGGTGGGGGAGGGAGGTGCAGTAGGACAGTTGGTGACCGAGGCACATTAGACAGGAGTAGTGGGGGTGGTGTCCTGAAGTTTATGACCCAGTCAATAAGAAATGTAATTTGACCGTCTTCAGGGAGACTAATGCCCTTGGCTGACAGCTTCGTGCCTAGAGGCTGTACCCCTGCTTCCTTTCTCCCACCCATTCCCAGGCCGTTCTTCCCTCAAGCACTCACGTTTTCGTATTATGTGCCCTGGAATAACTCCCTGATAGGTAGAATTAAAATTCTTTCAAAATTAGGCAAAGCTAAGATTCTAAATTAAGAAAGACAGCATCAATCCTGCTTTCTTTCAATCCTTTGACTGCTAAAAATCTGTCATTTCCTTTACTTCATTCACGTTTGTCTTTTTCAGTTTTTACCTTGATTATTACAGAAACAAATTGTATTCTTTGTTAAAAATGTGCTGAGTGGTGGGGGTGACCTTTTATAAAGCTGCTTTCTTTACATGGGCATGGCGCAATCTGTGGAAGTTGGAGCCCCTCCCATTTTTCCCAGGTTACTCTTGGATTTTCTGCCCCTCCTCTCTCCTGTCAGCCCAGAAGGCAGTTTTATTGAGTTGGCCAAAAAGTTTCTTTCATTTTTTCCATAAAGTAAAAGATATATTTTGCATTTTCACCAGTAACTTTATCAATTTGGATATTTGGAGTATGTCATCTATCTCCCACGTGGTATAATGTTGATTGTTCTCAAGTAGTGTCTTGATTTGATCACCGTCAACTTCAACTGGTCTACCCGACTGTGGAGCATTGTCTAGTGAGAAATCTGCCTCATGAAACTTCGCAAACCACTTTGGACATGTTCAATCAGCCACATCACTGTCTCTGTACACTGCACAGATCTTTTTTTGCATTTCAGTTGTGTTTTTACCTTTCTTGAAATAGTAAAGATAATATGCTGAAAACGTTGCATATTTTCTTCCATCTTCAATATTAAGACGACTACACAAAAATTCACCAGTTTTGATGTTTTTGTTTTAAATGCACATTGATATAATAGCTGTCACAATACAATCTAACAAAATTATTTTGAATGAAGTTAAAGACAACTTAGCGCTACTAGAACCATCTTACATAAAAAAACCAAACGAGCCAACCCAATATTTATGAATATGATTCTCTCTTGTCCTTGGACTCCATTTTCTGGATAGGCTTTAATTAGCTAAATTTGCATGTGCCAAATGAGATACAAGTTTTGTTGGGAAGTTCCTCTGGGATTTCTGGGTTGGGAGAGAGCACGACCATGTCATATTGTGATGGAATGTCCCAGTTAACATGGGAGATTGACTGCAGACTTTGTCCTCCTAGTGGGTACTTTGTCCCTGTGGCTGAGCTCCAGGCTTCCTGATCTCCCTGGTAATCGAGTCAGAGTAGGGTCCACACTTCCTATTCTTTCTCAATTCCCTGCAGATTATGACAGCAAGATTTTGTAAAGGAACAAAAGAAACCTTTGCTGAAATGTTTTAGGTCTTTAATCAGTCATTCTTTTTTCTTCTTAAATTCTAAATTCTTGCCAAGCCTCTTTTTCCTTCTTCATTTAATTCTCAGTCATCCCCACTTATTCTTCTTTTTATCTGCTGCTCTTTTTCTTTGCTCCAAGGGAAGATAACTTAGATTTTAGGAACAAAACGTAACATGGGGAAAGGATAAAAGTGCTGTGACCCCTGCAGTAGGTGGACAAATGGTTGAGAACCTTTGTAGACTAGGAACAAAAGCTCTTTTTTCCTCTCCCAATCTCAAAAAAGTTATTTCTAAAACTGAGCTGGATTATTGGGTATCTTTGTTCACTCAGAACTTACTTTAACTCAAAAGTTATATATGTGTGTGTATGACAGGATGGACCTCCCATCCCCCCCCCACACAAAAAGGGATTATCTTCTGGATGGCTGGCCCCTTGTAGTACAGGCTTCCCTGCTAGGTTAGTGTTCTAGGAACCCATCTGTATCAGCGTATCAGCTGGCCTTGTTGTGAGAGGCTACGTTCAACTTAAGTGAAATTTTTTGAAGACTCTTTCCATGTGGTTGCCCATTTCTTGATGGGTGGTTTATGAGTGTACCTGCCTACACCACACTGTACTCAGCAGTTTTTTAGGCTAAAAACAGCATGACCCCTGTGCTCCACCCTCCCTATTTACCTGATCCACCTTGAGCGACTTTTTGTTGTTATTGTTATTCTTGCCTGGGATGTAAAAAGTCCTCAAAGGGAAATGTTTTGCCAATGTGCAAAAGGTGAAACAAAAAATGGCAAAAGCACTAAAAGACATAAAAATCAGTGGGCTCTAAAACAGTTTTGAGCAGTGGGAAAAACATCTTGGTAGGTATATTGCATGAAATGGAGAATACTTTGAAGGTGACTGAAGTTTAAACATGTAAGACTAAATACACAATTTTTAATAAGTAAATTCTAGGGGTGTTTTTGGGTCCCCCCTTGTATATACATACGTGTGTGTTTCTTTTTATTGGAGGAAAGGGAACATCACAACAACTTATATAACCTGTGAAGGTTTAGCCCAAATGTCTCTTGTAAAGTTGTTAAGAAGCAAGTCTTCCACGTTCTGTTTATACTGTACATTCTCTTACTATTGTAGTCCGCTCGGGCTGCCATAACAAAATATCATAGACTGGGGGGCTTAACAACAGACATTTCTTTTTCATAGTTCTGGAAGCTGGAAGTCCTAGATGCTGGCAAATTTGGTGTCTGGTGAGAGCCAGATTCCTGGCTTGTAGGCAGCCTCCTCACAATGTGCTCACGTGGCCTTTCCTTATGCCTGTTTGCGGAGAAAGAAGAGCTCTGGTATCTCTTTCTCTACTTATAAGGTTCCTAATCCCACTATGGGGGCTTTACCCTCACGACCTCATCTAAACCTAATGACCTCCAAGTACTATCGCAAGTGTTCAGGCCAATACACTTGAATTCCACTTGTTGGCTGATGGAGTCTTGTTTACAAATACAACCAGTGATCAGTGTCTCTTCCCTACTGAACTCCTGACCGGGTAAGGAGAGGAGCAGATGAATCCAGAGTCAGAGCTGGAATACTGGGAATCTTCATGATGTTCTTCCAAGGAATATTCCTCTACAGCAGGGCCAGGGACCTGACCTGAGGAGCATCCTTTTCATTGTGAAAGAGCTGGGTCCATTCCTTGGCTCCACTTCCCATATTTTTAGTTAGCAGACTACAGGCGAGATGTTAAGCCCATGGTGCCGAGGAAACTGACAGGTGATGTGTGTTGCTAAGTGACATCCAGGAAAAGCAAGAGCTGATGCTGGAGAGGGGATGGCTGCAAACAAAATTGTCCTTCTTCCTCTCTGGTAGGTGTGCTTAGGGGGCATAAGCTCTTGAGAACAATGTTCCAACTCCACTTTCAAAAGAGGCTCAGAGGGAGGTGAACCAAAGAAGGGAACAGATGCAGCCTCCTGCTGTGGTGTCTCACAGGGGCAAGGTGAAAGGACTGGCCCTAGAGTGGCCAGACTCAGCTTCAATTATAGCTGGGATGTTTACCAACACTGGGACTTTGAACAAATGGCTGCAACTCTTAACCTCGGTTTCTTCATCAGAAACATGACAGTCATAGTAGCACTGATCTCACAGGGCTGCAGTGAGGATTATATTGGGGAGGACCAGGTGCAGAGCCTGGTGTGCTCTAGGCTTTGGGGAAATTTTGGCTGTTGTTATTGTCACATTTGATTGGCATCTCAGTTATATTTAGTAGTTACTACACCTCATTATTAGTATGCTGAGAAGGCTGTCAGCAGAGAGGTAAGGAGCACAGACTCTGGAACCACTTTGCCTTTGGATCCCAGCTCTGTCACTTACTAACTGTACAACCTTGAGCAAGATAACTGACAACTCTGGCCCTCGCCCTTCTCATCTGCCCAATGAGTACAAGGGATTATATGAGGTCTGTCCAGAAAGTATCCAGTCATGTAATATGAAAAATAGAGAAATATATTGAAGAAGATACAAAGAAACATCATATACAGGACAATGACACCTTAGTTCCCTTCAAAGTGGGCACCTTGGGACCTCACTCAATTCTTCCAGTTGCCATCAGTTGCCCCATAATATTTTTTGAATCTCATCGACAGTATGAAATCTCTTCCCTTTCAAAGGGGGTTTTAGTTTTGGGAAAAGCCAGAAGTTGCAGGATGCCACATCTGGGCTGTAGGCTGAGTCACCTGGGTGACTTGATGTTTTGCCAAAAAACTCTGCACAAGGAGTGATGCATGAGCAGGTGCGTTGTCGTGATGAAGGTGCCAATTACCAGTTGCCCTTAGCTGTGCCTTCTGAAATATCCAAATAGTTCCTGTGGAGGAATGTTGAAACTTAATGCAAAATCTGATGCAGATTCATTGCTCTACTTGCTCAGTCATTTTGGATGCGACAGCCACACAGTACAAATGGTCACTCAACTGGCGCCTATACCTCCACTGACTAGTACAGTGAAGTCGTCATTGTTCACACATGCTCATTCTAGTCTACTTTCTCTGGCTGCCAGTTTGCATGGATGTCATGCAAACATCATTCTCATATTAACAATGGTTGGACTTTTTCCGGACAGATCTCATACATTTTGTAGGGTCATGGTAAGAAAAGGTATATGAAGCAGGAGTTGGTAAACTCTGGCCAACAGGCCAAACACCACCTGTTTTTGTAAACAAAGTCTTAATAGCATGTAGCTACTCTCTTTCATTTATGTGTTGTCTGTGGCTGCTCTTCTGCTACAACAGCACAGACAAGTAATTGTGACAGAGGCTGTCTAGTCTACAAATCCTAAAATAGTTTTCCTCTGGCCCTTTATGGAGAAAGTTTGCTGACTTCTGAGTATGAAAAGTTTAAGCAGGGCCTGGCACAGGGTCAGTGCTGGATAAGTGTTTCCTATCATTACTGCTGCTGTCCCTTTGGTTCGTGGCCTCAGCAGACTCTTGCACTCCTCTTGTGAAGTAGGTACAGGCAGCTGTGATTGTTCCCCTTTTACAGGTGAAGGATCTGGGATTTAGCAGACATAAGTGACCTACTCATGGTAGGGCCAGGCCTTAAATCTAGTTCAGGGCTCATGCTGCTAGTGGCGCTGCATCAGAAATATCTGCCTTGCCTCCTCTGTGGATTCCTCAAGGAATGGCCATGTGTCTCCATCCCAGTATCTGCCCTTCTCCCTGTGGCACTGACAGTGTGACACACGGAGCCTGGCCTCAGTGGTGTCTGCTGAATTCATGCCTCCCACCCCACCTGCCAGCCCTAGCACTGAGCTTTCCATGAGGAGTCATTTCCAGATCTGACTGCTCACCTCCCTGCTGCAGAATTGGGAGGGCTTGGCTTATTATTGTGCCAGGAACTCCCCTAGTTGCTCATGTATATGGAGTTTGGGAAGGCACAGGCCAAGGCCCTATCCCATCCCCAGACTTTCAGTCAGGGCCATGCATATGGCTGGGGATAACTGACCTCTGGTTCACTGAGCACTTTTAGGTCTGTGGTCTCATTTGATTCTCACAGCTACTGCTCAGGAGGACAGGGTGGGTAATGGTGTGCCCAACAGCTGAAGCTGAGAGAGACTGAACTCTCACCCACAGCCATGTGTTAAGGCCATGGCTGAGCCAGCAGTGGAGTCCTGATCCGTCAGTTCAGTTCAACTATTCTCCCTCCCCCCATGGCTGTCTGTCTTGATCACTGAGGTGAGGCCAACATCAGGTGCCTCACGCACATATTCCATTATCTAATGACCCTCACTGTTGTACTTTTGGGGCTGTAACAGACATTCTGTGTGCTTTAGGAGTTTGTTCTGCTCACAGTAGAGATGAAAAGAAGCTATCCCCCC
>PVKM010010907.1:0-34120 GCA_004027735.1 Carollia perspicillata
TTCATATAAAAGTACTTCATTTATATTGTTCTGTGTTCCGAACAAAATAGAGAATTAAAGATAAGTCTTTCAGAAACACTTGGGAAACATTTACATAAACAGCACCCCCACCCCGGCCCCGACATGAGCACACACATGCACACACCCCAAACAGTGCATGCTCTGGCGGCTGGAACGAGGCGGTGCTGGGTCACAAGGCTGGGTCTCCTTCTGCCCCCAAGCCCTGGAAATGACAGAAAATCTTAAAATCCTGAAAACACACAAACAAAAAATGATGAGGAATCTATGAAAGAAACAAATAAGAAAAGAATAATGGAGAAAACCATGGCCTGGAATGCAGTTAGAACAAAAACCTCTCAAATCGGAAAGTGTCAAAGGCACCCGGAGCTCAGAAGCTTCACGTTCAGGGATTGGAAAGTTTTCCTACAGCAATTGCCATAGTGGTGAGTTTGGGCTCTGCTTCTGGAACAAGCAGAGGTGGTGACCCTCTCTACCTTCTGCTTGGGCCAAGCAGTGGCTGCACAGGTCTTTGGCCAGCCTAACACACAGGATGCTCAGGTCCGAAAGGTGTGGCAGTGACTCCAGTGGCTACTGCTACACGAAGGGGACAGGAGCCACTGAGCACAAAAATAGAAACTGGTGCACAAACCTAGAAGACTCAATGCAAGCTCCGTTTTTTTTCAATGAAGTCTTCCCCTAAATAGTCGTGGAAACTGATAATTTTTATATACGATAACTGCAAGAACATATATATTTACCAATAAAAGAGTGTTGAGACACATCACACAGAAAAAATTATCAACCAAGTGCAATTCATTGGATAAAACCTCCATTGGCAGTGAATTCACATGGAAATTATAAGGTTGGCAAGATGTCTATATTTTGGACAAGATTTAAGACCCCCAGAGGATAGTCAAATTATCCATGCAGATGTGCACATTTCTCCAGTAGTAAGTAGGTCAGCAAGTAATGGTCCATGCTACTATAGAAAACAGATTGTCATTAAAATATTTCTAAGGACCTAGGTCACAAGGTAGGGAAGCCAGCTAAGTGAGCACCTACTTCATTCTATAAGAAAGAAAGCCGTAGCTCTCTCCAAGGTGTGAAGGGGGCCACAGCAGGTTCTCGAGGCAGCTTTAATCCCACTGAGACAAGACAGAAGGACGTGGGGTTCCCTCCCTCAAGGCAGCAATATTGGGATGATGGAGGGTGTATGACCATTGCAATTTTAAGGATAAACTTTTAAAAAGTTGGCAGTATTCTAGAAAAATAGGCTATATGAATCATACTGTATCTTTTCATGCATTTATCTTTTTTTTTAACCAATCATAGGCCAGGAGAAGGTAAATTTTATTTGTTGGTGTGTCAATATTTATTGTGTAACTCCTGGTGCCAGGCCCTATGCTACATTCTGGGAACAGAGTAGTAAATGTGACAGACAGTGCTTACAATCTACTAAAGAAGACCTACATGAAACTGCTCTTTGTGCAATTATTTGTTTATAATTGTGACAGACATAACAAGGGAGAGAGTCAAAGGGGAACCTGTCATGTTTAAAAAACAAGAGACAACCAGCATAGCTCAGCTCATCCGACACCAAGGAAGGTGACACTGAGTAGGTTTGCCAAGGTAATCACGAGACTAGAGTATGTAGGGCAATAGAAGACATATTAAATATCTTGACATTGATTCTAAAGACATGGCCATTGAAGGCTTTTAATCAGGGGATGATACAATTGTATTTGCCATTCTAAAAGATCACATTGGCTTCTGGGTGGAAGTAGACACAAGGGAGGCAAGAATGGACCCCAGGGGCCCAGTTAAATAGCTGTGCTAGTATCTGGGTGAAAGTGGCAGGGGTTATAGAATGATGGTAGTAAAGATGGAGAAAAGTGAAAAACATAAAAAAGAGTAAGAATTAAAATCAAGGTGATTTGGAGATTGATTAGATGTGAAGTGAGTGAGAGAGAAGATGAATTCCTGGCCTCTGTTCCGCGGTAGTGCCACTCACTGGGGTGGATGACACTGTGAGAAAAACAGGTTTGGGCCCAGTTCTGTGCGTGTTAAATGTGAGGCCCCCATAACACACCCCAGGAGGCAGGTGGAGGGGACAGTTAGATGTTGGCTACATGGCTTGGAAATCAGAAAAGAGGTCTGTGCTGAAAGTGACATTTGGAAATTATCTCTTTGCAGATGGTTGAAGACTTACACATAGATGAGTTTGCTTAGAGAGAATATTAGTAAGAAAAAAGGAGGCCTAAGACTAAGCCTTCTAAAGTTCACTGGGAGAAGGATAAGATAATGATTCTGAGAAATGGTACCCAGAGCAGTGAGAAAGGCAACTGTGAGAGTGCAGTGGCATTGAATCAAGGGGATGCGACTATTTCAAGAAGCAATCATAACTAATGTTAAATGGTGATGAGCAGTTGGATAAGATAAAGACCTTATTCCAATTATCTGTTATTTCTATCCAAGATGACTCATACACATGGCCAGCAAGCTGGTGCTAGCTTTCGCCTAGAAACTCAGTTGGGACTGTCACCTAGAATCCTCAGTTTTTCTCCAGGTAGACCTGTCCATGGGGGCTGTTTGGGCTTCGTCACACCATGGCAACCAGCTCCAACAATAAGTGTTCTAAGATACAGAAAGTCTCTTACTGTCTGAGCACAGGACAGGGTGCAGCATCTGTACTATGTTGTTGACCAGGATTAAAGAGAAATCACAGCCTCTTTAATCTACCACCAACCTCAGTGTTTAACATCTACAGTCCTGTTCTTGTAGCATGTTTTATAAGCAGGAAAAAATGGAAATAAACTAAACACTCATCACTGGGATCCAGGTTAAGTCAATTAATTTAAATTTATAAAATAAAATACTATGGCACACGGATGACAGTGTGTAACACTGGGAGCTGGACCACACTTAAAATTATGGGTATATGTTAATGTAATGTTATAGAAATATTCATAAGATATTATTGAATTAAAAAGCAAAGATTAGAGCAGTGTGTGCAGTGTATTGCCATTTGTGTAAAAGGAGGAAAATCAGATACATTGGTATTCACCTGTACATGCATAAAACAACTTTAGAACATGTGTTCTCAATGGCGTGATATCATCTCCAAAGAGGTAAAAATTGGTTCTTGGGGGGTGAATTTTTAATCTTTTTATATATAAAGCACAATTATACATATAATGCAAAAACAGACATACAATATATCTGTATATTAAAATTTAAAGAGGTCGGCCCTGGCTGGTGTGGCTCAGTGGGTTGAGGGCCAGCCTGCGAAGCAAGGGATCATCGGTTCAATTCCCAGTCAGGACACATGCCTGGGTTACAGGCCAGTTCCCCAGTTGCGGGTGCATGAGAGGCAACTATGGCATTTCTCTCCCTCTCTTTCTCCCTCCCTTCCTCTCTAAAAATAAATAAATAAATAAATTTTGTTAAAACATTTGAAGAGGGGGAATAATTAAGAAATGTCTTCAAAGGCTCCTTAGTGGAATAATGATAAAAAGCGATTGAGAAACACTGCTCAAGAAGGAAACGAGGAAGTGAGTCCAAACGATTGCCTGAGAGTAGAAATTGGTTACAGGAAAAAGGAAGTAATGAGAATGAGAATGTTCAAAGTGTGTTTTTTCTTTTTTTTTTAATATATTAAACTGTGGGAAGATAATATCCATCAAAATTGAAATTAAAAATAAAATTGTAAAAGAAGATTATCTATTTTACTTAATCGTATGGTATTACTGAACTCACAGGAGATCTTTCAGTATATACTCAACATTACAGAGTATGTAAATCTTATACTTTTAAAGTCGTGTCTGGGCAAGAAAATAATTTCACTCAGTTATGACTCTTCAAAAGGAAAGCTAGTAGAGTGCAGTTTATACAAAACTTTAAGACTTCATTCTTATCATATATCAAGGAAAACAATTTTGAAAGACACATTAGTACGGCCCCTGCTTTCCTCTGAAGGGATAGAGAGCACCTCCCTCTTTCAAGGGTGGGAAGGGCCACTGCAGTTCTCTCCATGCTGAAGTGTTCCCTCTTTCACACCCCGGGGTGGCGAAGCAGCTCTAAGATCTGGAGAAGTGAATGCAACATGAATGATAAAAGTCCTTAGCAACAACAAAAAGTCCTAGATTTGCAACAACATCAACAAAATTAACATGTATCAACAGCACAACTTATACTGCAGAAGAACGCAACCGTGGTGAACACTTGGCAATCTTCTTGTAGTTGGCTCACCCATATGGAAAACCTACCAAATAAACATGTTCTTTCTGTCATTTCTGCTCCTTGACATTGAAAATCCACAGTAAGGGTGTAGGTCTTTGACTGCTGAAGTCACCAGGGGATGAGCAACATTAGACTTGACCCTGGCACGCGGATGGCAGCGAGTACCACTGGGAGCTGGACCGCATCCTAGAGAGGGAACCCGCTTTGCCCAGGGCTGCCAGCAGCAGCCAGTGGCACAGGCCACATGGTGCCAGGCTGCCGCCATGGCTGATGGGGGAAAACCTGAAAAGATAAGGAAGGGACTTGGAAGCAGCGAACAGTGATGGCTTAGTCTACTGCCGGCTTTGCAAAACAGTGGCTATTTTGTCATCAGAGATTTTATTTCCTTCCAATGATCCCAAATGATATTGAGGCAGCTGACTTAATCGCACAGAAATTTCACAGAGACTACATGGATTCAAGGCACTTTAAAAATAATTTTAAAAGTCCACTTTTAAATCCATCATTTTCCAGATTCACTCCCAGGTCTCATTATGTGCAAGCGTGATCATAACTGCCTTTTAGAAGAGATTGTGAATACATGTGGTACCGCCTAAAGCATAAGTTCTGTTCAACAATGCATAAAAGCTAATGCTACAAAGCACCGTGGGGATACAGAGCCATCCCCTGCCAACTCTTGATGCACTCCATTGCCTTGAAATATAGAGCTCTCTTGTGGGTTTCTCTGTGGACACCCAGCTAGGAGTTGTTAGAAGGAGAAAGGCGGCTTATTCTCACTAACCTATTGTCTTAGCTTGAGCTCCATAACAAAATGCCATATGCTGGATGGCTTAAACAACAGGACTTCATTTCCTCACAGTTCTGCAGGCTGGAAGTCTGAGATCAGGGAGGGAGGGAGGCATGGAGGAAGAGAAAGAGGTTCAGAGAGAGAAAAATGGAGATACCTTTCTCTTCTTCTCAGCCCACCAATCCTGTTAAATTGGGACTCCCCCTACCCGCCTATGACCTCATTTAACCCTGATGACCTAAAAACCCTGTCTCCAAATTCAGTCACATTGGGGGTTAAGGCTTTAATATATGAATTTAGGGGAAGGAGGGATGTCACAATTTAGTCCATAGCACCTATAAAGATAAATAAATATTTAAATGTCATAAAGGAAATTTTAGCTCTAATATTAGGAAAGTTGATAATCACATAAGAGCTTGAGAATGGAGCCATCTATTCACAAAACAAACACCACATCCCATTTAATCCCACGTGTCTATTAACAGTGAAGAGGCATGAGGCAGAATTCACAGACATAAAATTCACCATTTTAACCAATGCAAAGTGTGTGAGTCGGTGACTTCCAGTCCATCCGCAGTGTTGTACAATCACCAACACTGTCTAATTCCAGAACATTTTTATCACTCCAGAAAGAAACCCCATACCTGTAAAGCAGTCACTCTCCATTCCTCTATCCCCAGCTCCAGGAATTGGTCTTTTAAAATTCAGAAAAGAACATTATGAAGGTGAACTTGTTCTCGCCACAGAGAGGAAAAAAGTAGTGCTATTTAAAAGTCGACTGGTACCACTAACTCAGAGATTGTTTAACATAGAGAATGGAGTCTTTGTGTTATTCCATCATGAAAAGGATCATAGAAAGCGGAGTCAGAGATCAGAGGATCTCAGTTTCCGGTGTATCTCCAAATATCTTATGCCAGTTAAAAAATTGTGGATAGCATGTCCTCATACAGCCCCCTCAACACAGAAACAGACTTTTTTTTGTTCAAATGCACTTAGGAAATTCTAATAAGTTAAACTGTTAGCAGATTTCTTTGCCAGCAAAGAGGATGAATAGAGCACCAGCAGTAACATTTGGGTTTTTTTTGTTTTAATTATCACTGTAGACTTCCAGTTGCAACTGGTGGGTTTTTACAACAAATGGACCAAAATCACAGATGGATTTTATTTTTCTAAAAAACTAAACCTGCTTGTTTTTTTCTTTTGTTGATTACATTCCAGTTAAAGGTGAGATGATATGGTATTTGTCCCTCACCACCTGGCTTATTTCACTTAGCATAATGCTTTCCAGTTCCATCTATGCTGTTGCAAAGGGTAGGAGTGCCTTCTTTCTCTCTGCTGTGTAGTATTCCATTGCGTAAATGTACCATAGTTTTTTGATCCATTTATTTACTGATGGGCACTTAGGTTGCTTCCAGCACTTGGCTATTGTAAATTGTGCTGCTATGAACATTGGGGTCAAATGGTTCATATGAACAGTGTAAAAAAACTAAACCAACAACATAATATGTATATATTTTACACAAAATGTATAGATCTCTAGCTTCACTTTAAAATATTGGGTTAAGTAGCAATTCTCAGCCATTACTGGGTAGAGACGAGAGATAACTGCTTTTGGAAGGATTGTGTGTGTCCAGGTTCACTACAGCCCTACCCAGTCCATTTCCCTCGTGTGCTAGCTGCTTGGCCCCTGAGGGCACTTGAACTTGCTTCTCATGCTATAGAACAGACTTTGCAGAGAGACTGCAGGGACACTTCCTTTAACCATACTTCAAGCACAAAGCTACCTAGATGGCAGGCAGACTTGAAGCATCATCCAATGTGTTTTTACCAGTCTCGAACTTTCCACACTCAGCTCTAGCATCCTGGAAGTATGAGATTTTTGAGTGGTGTACTAATGACTAAACCTGCCCCCATTCCATTTTTGCTGAGAAAATCACTTTTCATAAATGTATCAGAGAAAATGAAATTTAGATAACATGGTAAATTTATCATGGTTTCCACCACTCAGAATATCCCATAACAATTTGCATAATGGCTCTTAGACACCAAGCTCTTTTCTTAGACAGGAAGTTTACTCCCAGTCTTTTTCCTTCTCAGTATATCTCCTTACAGTATAGATAAAGCAATATTACACTTCAAAACCAGCATTCAGAAATAATCAATTAACTCATCAGTTCTGGAACATTCAGCTTGACTCTGAATATACTTCTTACTGATAGAGGTCATTTCTGCCTGGTTGAGGGGACTTCTTTGTTCCCCTTCCAGGTGTGGAAACCAGACCTGGGTTTCACTGGCCATCAGCAATGATGGGGCTTAGAGCCAAGAGTGAAGCCTGGGTCCAGTCTATCAACTCTCCTCCCCTTGACCATGAATCCCAAAGCACTTCAGAAGGGCAAGTTATTAGTCTCTCATGAAGTACAATTTCCACACAACAGTTCCAGGAGGGAGATTGGTGTTCTTGGGCCAAGAGTAAAAAACCCCTCCATTTCCCAAAGCAAAATGAAGAAACACAACCCCCCAACAAGACAAATATCACTCTTTTATTTTAAAAATACCCCCAGTTACAAAACGTGTGGACTCGACAATGCTTGCGATATAAGGCATGAAGCACGACAGCCTCTCCAGTTTGACTGTTCATCTTTATAGTATTAATCAGATGTAATTGTTTATGTATTCATCATAGAGTACATACTCTCTGCCAAGCACTGTTCTAAGTGTTTACAAATATTAACTCACTTAATCTTCATAAGGAAGGAAACATTAAACTCATTTTATAGATGAAGAAACTGAGACATAGACAAGTTAAATAACTTTTTCAAAGTCACAAAGCCGATAATTGGTAGAGCCACAACGTAAACCTAAGTGCTCTGTGCTCTTAATCATTATATTCAGTTTGTTCTCAGCCTCTAATAACAAAACGGTGATGTGTTCTGTACAATGCAAATTACTGAACTTGCCACCTTTTCTCAAAAGCTACTTGTACTCCTGTGTTGCTGATTCTAGTTGCCGGTGTAACCCATCTAATCTAAGGCAGACACCCACTTCTTAATTACCTAAAGCTCATCTGCCGCTATCATCTATCAGTTCCATTTCCCGCATCTCTCTCAGACTGTCAGCTCTTCTCTGTTGCTTCCGCTATGGCCTTGTCAGCCCTCCCTAGGCCCCTGCAATGACCTCCTCCATCATTTTCTGCCACTCTTTTGCATCCTTTATCCATTCTTTCTTCAATTATTCTTAAATATAACTTAATTATGGTACTCTGGCTGATAAAAATCTATCAGGACTTTCCATTTCTATACTAGTGGCTCTCAAACTGTTTCTCCATGAACCACCAACCTATTAGTCATTCCAAGGATTTTAAAAAATTAGGTTGTGTGGCTGCCATCCTAACCCTGCTGAATGATAATTTCTGGAGATGGGGCTTGGGGTCTGAATTCTAACAAACTCTTCAGATTTTTATATGCACTAAAGATGGGAAGTCACAGATCTGCAGAATAAACTCCAGCTTCCATGGCAGTGTACAAAGGAGCCTGTATTCTCAGTCTCTTCTCCTGATGTCCCTCTCCCATCCAGCTCTAGAAACACCAGCTGTGGCGCCCGTGTGGCCTTCGCCTATCTGCCCTGCCTTGTGAGCTCTGGCCGTCGTCTGAGGTGTATCTCCTGTGTTGCCTATTCCACAAGGCCTTGCTTGAAACCACCACCCCAAGCAAACTAATGACTCCCTTCTTTCTCCCTTCATGCGGCCCCACAGTGACACCCTCCAGATGGCACTCTAGCTGTTTACCTGCCTGCTCCTTTGCTGCTCTGCAAACTCCAAACTCCATGGGGGTAAATCTGTCTTTTCCTTCACGTCTACCACAGAGCCCGGGCCACATAGATACTGACCAACATTTACTGAATGAATGCTGCCCAGTTTGCAAAGCTCCGTGAAACACATAACTCCACACCAGGACAAAGCAGCAACAGTGAATATCTTTAGAGGTGACCTTTGTGCCCAGAAATGGAGCATCACCACAGACCACATTCCGGTTGTTCTTTACCTGTCTAAAGCCAAGAAGGCCTGTAAAACCTTCCCCACTGGCACGCTCAGGGTCAGTCAAGGTGAAAATTCTTGGCAAAGCTGTGTTTATCACAGGTTCTTTTTCCATGCAGTAAAAATTTCAGACAGAAATGGAAATAATATTTGAAATATAAGTCTGTGCAGTCAGCGTAGTAAGCCTGCTTTTTAGAAACACACTTTGAGCCACCGAAGGCAGGGAGGTTGAAGTTGCATTAATTAGGCTGCTTTTGTAAACATATGACAGAAATCAACTTGAACTAGTTAAGTGAAAAGAAAAATCTTTGTAATGATACCAGGGTATTTCACAAAACCCAGGCTTAAGCATGCAGCTGGAGATGCGGGGCAGTTTGAAGCAGGGACTCAGACAGTTTTTGGAACCTCTCCACCCCCAGCGTTGTTCCACACATCACTCTTGTGACACGTGATGAAATGCACGGTTGCGATGACTCCTTAGTTTTGGCTCTCATGAGTATAGACATTAAAAGACCCTGGCTGAACCCTCAGGAAAGCAGCTCAATGACCAAGTTGAGTCAATGGCCAAGTTCCCCCTGGCCAGTTCAGTGTGACCAGGGGTCCCAGCAGAGCCACACAGGAATAAGGTGCCCTGGATACAGCTCTGTGAACAAGAGAGGAGTGGACTGGACAAGCCCTTTGGTATCCACCACATAGAACAATTTCACAGATATCAGAAGCAAAGGGCATAGCTTAAATTCCAGGTAACTTGGGTTGGAAGTAGAGAATGGGGACAACTGATCAAGAAGGACCAAGCCAGGACTCAGCCAGAGACGGAGCCCAGCTCTCCCGGTGAAGCCTCTACTACAAGCACTGAGAAACCACCTGTGAAGCCTGAGGTTGTCTGTGTATTATTTATCATTTTGCTGCTATGCCTGCTAAAGGTAAATATTAATATGCTAAAAAATAAGTTTGTTTCACAGGTAGTTTTAGTTTTTAACTAATCATAAATTAAAAAAAGAAAACCTTGAAGAAGAGAGCAAACAGATACAGAAAACAGTAAGAGGCTTGGGATCCAACTGGCCTGGCTTCCCAGAGAACCCCTGTCACGCATGGACTCTGACTACCGAGAAGTTTCTCACCGTCTCTGAGCCTCAGATAATCTACACGGTATTTTTTATCACAACATCCTGATCATATATTTTACGTTGTTCGGTTTTTAGCCATTATTGCTCATTTAGCAAATATCTTTGATCCCTCACTCTGCGCCAGATACTGTTCTAGTGACCTTTGGTACAGCATTCAAGAAAACGAATATTTCTGCCCCCGGTGAACTTACATTCTAGAAGAGAAAACAGTTAATAAACAAAATAAATAGGCAACATTATAATGTGTTAAAATGTAATCAATTAAAAGGATAAATTCAAGGCATAGAACTGGTGGCATTATTAGAACATAGTTTTCTGCATACTTAACTGTCCACCCGCAAACCGATGGCAGGTACGACGTCTGCTCGCACTGCGTATCCACTGCCCAGTGCCGCGTGGTAGATGCTAAAGGACTTTTGCCGGAGTTGTGGAGGATAGAGAGGATAACATGAAAGTGACCAATCCCAACGCTTTAGAAGACATTTGCAGTAATGTGTGCAGGCTGCCGTAACAGAATACCATAGCCTGAGTGCCTTAAACGAAAGAAATTTATTTTCTCACAGCTCTGTAGACTAGAAATCCAAGATCGACGAATCTCGCTTCTTCCAAGGCCTCTCTCCTTGGCTTGCAGATGGCTGCCTCCTTGCTGTGTCCTCACACACTCCTCCATCCCTCTGCCTGTGCACGTTTCTGGTGTCTCTCCCTATGTGTCCGAATTTCCTCTCCTTATAATGACACCAGTCATATTGGATTAGGGCCCACCCTAAAGACCTCATTCTAACTTAATCAATTCTTTAAAATTATTTTCAATTACAGTTCCATTCTAAGGTTCTTCAATTTAGAATTTTGGTATATGATTGGGGAACAGTGGTACTGCAGACACAATTCAGCCCATTCATAGTAGGAATGCAAACCTTTTCAATCCTTTGGTATCCAATACATTATTTTATTTGGTCTTCATTGTAACTTTTAACATAGCAGGACTTGTATCGTCATTGTCTCGAATACACAGATAAGAAGACGGCAGGTAACAGTCAGCAGGAATATGTCTCCAAATCAAGTGCTTGATCCCCGAGATCACAATGCCTCGTCAGGCTGTCACTTCCCCTGATCTCAATGAGATACAATGATGAGCCACCAAGGTCCCATTTGGGCAAGAAAGGACAGAACTGCAGTGGCACAACCACCCTGAACAATGTAGAAGAGTAATCTGTACTTCGGACAATTCAGTGGCTAAAAAGAATAAAAAAAGTGCCTTGAAATGTAGCCGAACGCCTTGTCATCTGGGTTTGCTTGGTTATTTTTCACCAAGGCTGTTTAAATCTAACCAAAGACATCCCTGACAGGTTTTATCCAGAAAACTCTAATTTAAAAAAGTGCTTGACATGACCATGGGCAATGCTCTTGAGATGTAGGCAGACCTGATAGCAATACATTCACCTTTTTATTAAGTGCTGCTCTGGCTTTTTCCAAGTACAAATTGGATTCAGGCCTCTCACAGCCACCTAGCCGACTGGCCCAGAAAACACAACTCTGATTACTTCATGGCAGTATTCCCAGAGCTGCCTTGTTAGAGCGATCACAAAACCATCTGAAATCCAAGGGAAAGTCCTATCAAATGAACTACCGAAACGGTGGTACTTGCAAGATTTACATAGCACAGTTTGTTGTAAAACTGAAGAAAAATAGTAACTTTGAAATGGGAATCCAATGACTATAGGCCTAGAGTGAGGGTCAGCTAAGGTGACTGGCCTTTGGTTCCAGCATGCTGTTATGCTCTTGGGTTGAAAAGCAGCCCAGTGCCCTCTAAATTATGAAACAATGATGACTGCCAACACCTACCTTTAATTAAGTGCAATCTTCCACTTTAGTCTGTGTCTCATTTCTTAGGTAATGGGTGTCAAAGAAAAGTTTATGGCAGACTGCACACAGCTTGCCACTAACAGGAACACCTTTTCAGGTTCCCTCTCCCGGTCCTCCGCCCTGTGCCACAGCCCGAGCTAACGATAATGCACCGAACAGGAGACCGATTGACCTTCAGTTCAAACGTTGGACTGGACACACACGGTTGCCTCTAGTCTTCCCAAGACTCTATTGAAATAAAAAAAATTCAGGAGTACAAAATGAATAAACATATAACAGCAAAGAGAACAAGAGTGAGATGGTGATTACAGTGAATCGATGGACTGCAGCAAATACATGAGAGAGAGAAAATGGAACAATGTGTGTGGCTTGTGACACAGCAATCACACTCCTGGGACATGTCAGATACATTCTCACTTAGGTGTGTAGGGGACATGTATAGGGACGGTCTTTGCCCATGCACACAGTGGTTATTACGGTAGTGCAGAGCAGGAAGAAATTTAGAGCAACAGATAATTAAAGAGAAGTGAATGTATTCTATGGCATACTGTGCAGCAATAAGTACAAAAAAAAGAGAAACAAAATATGTGAGAATTTAGTGAGAAAAGTAGAAACAGAATGAGAAAGCACAATATGATTTGTGTAAATTAAGGGCTCTAAAACACAAGTGCATATTATTTAAAAATTACGTATATATTTTAAAGACACGTCAATACATTACTGCAGGTACTTATAGGGAAGAGGTGGACAGAAAAGAATGAGAGTGGGGATTAGGGAAGGAGAGAAACAAATTCAACAATAGAGAATACCCATTGAAATTACTAATGACAATGCGCTCTGCACATGGTACCTAGGATCCTATCAAAAATACGTTACACAAAGTAAGTTGGCTGTGAAAGGGAAGGGGAAGCCATGTTTCAGAATGCACTAGAAGGCAGCCAATCTGTGCACTATAAATAACATCGATAACCCCACACATTCATACTAAGAAGTTACTGGGACATGCACACTAACTTCTCATTATTAGCAAATCCAAACAATTTTACTTTTTCTCCATGGTGCACATGTCACTTAGATTAAAAGTAAAAAATAAGAAAAAGTTTGTGGTACATTAAAAAAGTTTCCACTTTCTTCCGTTTTTGACAAATAAGAAAACACAAATAGGAAGAGAATGCCTGAAGGAGATGTAGTTTGACTTTACCATACAAAGTTCCTACCACCTTATTTATTCAAAAACTTGACTTTCTTCTCTGTATGTAATAAAACCACCCAGAAAACAGACGGAGAGGCTCTGAAAAGCAGCTGCCACAGGCAGTTATTCAAGACACTTGGGTTTCTGAGGACTTGAGGGTTAGGGGAGGTCTTTCATTAACAAAAGTCAAGCCCACCAGCAATATGAATCTTCCACTATGTGAAAGAAATACACCAATTCACCAAACCAGACATTAAGTTGGAGAAAAATCTAGAACGTCAGTGGAAAAACAACTTTATTGATTCCCCATGTTTGCCAGTGACATACCAGCAGCAGGTCTCATGATATTACACAGGAAGTCTAGTTCAGTCAGAGTGCTTGCTTTGTTGCACGACCGTTGCAGCCAGATCTTCCTGTCTAGATGACGATACCGTCCGATCCCAGGAAAACAAAACAAAGGGTAACAAGCCCAGCAGCTGCAAGTAATTTCTCTCCAGTCATGAGGACAACTTCCTGCTTTAATGGTAATTACTACACCAACATTCAGAACTAACTAGGGAAATAACATAAGCACATTAACGTGGACAATACTGAAACAGTTGGTAGAGTCTATGTGCACTGTAAGTTGAGTAAGAAAAATAAAAAAATTTTTGAGAAAAGTACAGTTGTTTCATTGAACAAAGACAAAATGGGTAAATCCTTAAATAGCCTTTTCTTTCTTCCGTAGGTAATCACTGGGCACTATATCAGGTGGCATTCAGGTATCATTTTTTTAAGTTCCTAGTTAAATTTTATTTCATATTTCCAAAAAACAAGACTATTTACAACAAGAGAACTAAGTTGAGAACATAAAAATAGGAAATTAAGGACAACTAAAACAGTGTATGCAAATTAAGCAATCTTAAGGGTTAAATCTAAGTTGCTGATTCTCCCTTTAAATTTGGAAGGAGGCCTCAGCATTCACAATTTATTTTTGCAATCTTTTAATTGTCATGAGGTATAAAGGGATGAGAGCAGATTTTTTACAGAGAGGTCTAAAAAATATGCCTTTAACCTGTGAATTGCTTTAGTTTTTGTAAATGAAAATACATACAATATTTTCCATATAAAAACTCTTTGTCTTAGTTCAAGTGGAGCATATCGAAGAAAATCAATTTAAATACATATGTTTATTATGAACATTTTTTATCATTTCAAGGGGAAAATTCGTTTCTTTGAATGGACATTTCTGAGAGTAAGGCAAAAGAATAAATTCACTCTAATCAGGTTTTCTGACAGCATAACCTTGAGGATTTTTTTTTTTTTTTAGTTTGAGGTCCCGCTAGAACAAAATTAAGTATGGTGGGATTTGTGGATTCAGTGGGGATTTAGTTTTCCTTGAAATTTGATCTTTTAGAGTCAAACCAAATGGAAAATCAGAGCTTTCCAAAAACATAGGCACTTCTGTGTTGAAACGTGATTCTCTAATTCCAAAGACAGATTAACTAGTAAAACTACTGTTTCAAAGCAGCTCAGATCTTGTCCCTGCTTTTTACTGTACTGATGACCCAGGCTTCCTTTATTTTCAGGCAGTGGGACATCACTATTGATACCCAACAGCAGAGAGCCCTGTGGGTGCTGGCCTTTAGATGATGACCACAGTGGAGTAATCTCAAGGCCAGGATGGGAAGGCTGTTCACGTGAAGGGAATAGTCTTCACATTATGTACATAGTTATCAAAATAAATTAAAGTCAGACCTTCTGCAGGAAAGTCATAACTCCAGTTAAGAGAGGATGTCTAGGCAAACAACCTGTGTGAACACCTCTTAGGACACCACCCGAAAGGGAGGCTCTGGGAAATGGCTTTGGCTATCATGCCTTTCAAAGCTACTTTATACTGCTGATGCTATGGATGTTGATGAAGCAGTCATTTTAATACGCCAACAATTTGAGGGGCACTAAAAACAAGTCAATACTTTTTGACTACTTTTATTATCCAATGGTGCCTAAAACAAACCTCTTACCCTTAAACCTTACAATAGCCTCTTGAGAGCAAGGATAGTTGGGGGCTCAGGCATTGCCTATAGTGAAAAATAGTGATGCTGAGACGGGTAGGAGAGAGACTGGGAGGGCGTGGACAAACACTCAGCGAAATTAAGGCACTGCTCTCCACACCAGCACAGAGAGTTTCTTCTCTCAGTGCAGCTCACATTCTAGGTGAGAATGGCAGAGAAGAAACAACAAATAACTAAACAAGGTCATCTCAGATAGTGTCAATGCTATGAAACAAATTAAACGGATAATATAATGAAAAAGCCTTAGGGTAGTAGTAGTTTATCAAGTAGAGCAAGAAGCAGGGAGTGTAACGGGTGAGGGAGAGAGTGTTACAGACAAGGCAGGCAGGGAGAAGGGGGCTATCTCAGGTGTCTTGATTTGGGCATTATTGTCACTTGGGGCCAGATAATTCTGTGTTTCAGGGGGTGTTGTGGCATGTAGGTTGTTTTGATTTGTTCCTGGGCCCTTTCCAATAGATGCCAATAGCAGATCCTGGCTGTGGCAAGCAAAATTGTCTCCAGACATAACAAAATGTTCCCTGGGACATCTGAGAATCTCCAGTTGAGAATCACTAGTTCATGTAGGGCCTTAGAAGCAAAAGTAGCAGGAAAAATATTTAATAGCCCACGTGGCATGAGCATCAGCCAATCAGGCTAGATTCTGTCTGTAAATAAATCACCAGGCTATCCCAGTGCATCCTGGGTAAATATCAGACCTGTTATATCTCATGGTAAGTAATTTAGATTTTATTATGACTGTGATAGAAAACTATAGTACTGTTTTAAAAAAGAGTGAGTGACATGATATAGTCTATGATTTCAAAAGGACCACCTTAGTGGTTAAGCAGAGGATAGATTTGGGGCAGGGTAGTATGAGAGGAGGGGAGAGTGGTAGGAGGCTACTGAAGAAATGCATGTGCAAGACTATGGTGACTTGGACTAGGGTCAGAACCGTGGAGATCACAATACATTCTACAGTGGGGGCAACCAAAGAATCAAGTTCTAAAACTGCTTTGGCTTAACAATTGAGTGGATGGTGGTCATTTACTCAGAGGAGAAGACTAGGGGAACAACAGATTTTAGAAAGAAAAATCAAGAATTCTGTTTTAGGCATGTTAAGTTTCAGATACCTATGAAATATCTAAATGAAGTTATCCAACCCATACCAGTGCCAATTGGGTATATAAGTCTAGAGGTTGGTGTAAATTTGATAATCACCAGCATATGAATAGAAACTACCAGAAATATCCAGAAATCAATGTTTATATAAACAATCAACACAAGAGAGATCACCAACCATTTAAACCATTTAAACCTGCCCATTTGCTGAGGGATATATTTCATAGCCTGCCTCCCATAACTTCTGATTTCCTCCTTACATTTGACAAAGATCAGCCTTATTTAATTTCAGTTAACAGATAGTCTAACCTTTGTACTTTGTTTTCTGCTGAAAAATCTTAAGCAAATACCCCTGTACATTTTTCAAGGTTTCCCTGATGAGGCAAAATTAGACGAAATCTATTAGACACCGGAGTGGGGAAGGGGCAGGGACAGACACTCATAGAGGATGATTAGATCACAATATGAGTTCTTATTCTTAATCTCCGATAGTCCAGGAACCCACATTAAATACCACCTTTTCTAATATTCAATACATTTTTCATCAGATGTTTTATTTAGTATTATTAATTGCTGATTATACTATTGGTTTTGGAGGACAAGTATCACGCCATTAGATTCAAATGTGGCTCCAACAGACATCAGCATACACTACTGTTAATAATAAATAA
Organism: Carollia perspicillata; assembly: GCA_004027735.1. Taxonomy (NCBI): domain Eukaryota; kingdom Metazoa; phylum Chordata; class Mammalia; order Chiroptera; family Phyllostomidae; genus Carollia; species Carollia perspicillata. The sequence continues at coordinate 17,065 of PVKM010010907.1, forward strand.
AGACTTACACTTAAACAACACATCGTGATTTTCCAAAGCACTTCCTATGCTGACAAACTTTATTCTCAGCATAATTTTGTGAGATAGAAAAGGCAGATATTCATATACCTACTTTAAAAGGAGAAAACTATTGCTCAGCGAGACTAAATAATTTGCCCATGGTCCTACAGTTGGTAAATGTTAGGGGAAAAAATGGAACACAAGTGTGTTGACAACTAATTCAGAACTGGAAGGGTAGAAAGCTCTGCGCCGGTGCAACCTGCAGCGCGAGTCACACTGCAGGGCACCAGAGGCGCACTCTCGGTCGGCTTCCTTCCTGAAAAGAATCTGAGGTGCTGCTCAACTCAGGCCCATTTGCCTGCGTTCCTTCACTCTAATCTAACTTTCCCATGCTTGATAAATTCATGCGGCTGCCTTCTGTATTAAACATGCTATTTTTCCTTCTGTTTCTCATCCTGTCTCTATTCTAGCTGACATCTTCCTGAGACTTCTTTGCTGGCATTCTAGCTTTTCCCTGATTACTTCAGTCCTTTTATGACTGAAGCAGTGGAACAGACTATAACCTTAAATTATATTCTTCTCATTTTCCATGTATAGTGGGTTTACTCTAACTTTGTCTGTCACTATTAATTGTCTCATTTTTTTAACCTAAATTTTTCATTCTGCACTGATAATATTTTTACTGATTTCAAAACGAACATATGATACTGTAGAAAATTATATAAATGTACAAAGGAGAAAATATAAATTACCATATTCCCATTAATCGAATATCAGTACAATTAAATTACTTGATTACTTTTGTTTTTTCTTCAATTGAATGCTTAAATGATAATTTAAAATTCTAGTTAATAATAAATTTTACTCAAAGTACAATTTTAGTCATGTTCCATAACCTTGGGGTAGAGTGGTGGACCATGAATTCAGAGAGGCCACATGACAATTTATTTCATGTGTGGGCCACTGCAAGAACTTTGGCTTTTATTAGAGTGAAATAGAAGATCACTGGAGAGTTTTAGGCAGAGCGGCAACAAAATTTAACTTAAAGGATCAATTAATTAAATTACAAAGTTAAAATGCCACAGAAGGACAAAGAATTCTAAGAAAATTAAATGCAATTTAGCCTTGTCTGTTTAGGTTATGAGTCCTATGATTTAACAGAACATACTTTATCATACAGAATTGCAATAACAGAAGTCTAATGAACAGTTAAGTAAATATTAATTATTACATTTCCATCTGATCCTAGCATTTTATATTTACAAAACTATTTATATTTATATTCATCTAGCATCCTAAATCTTAAATAATAACTAACAAATAGCTGTTGGATTAAAAAAACGAAAGGAAAGGAGAGATTAAGAGTGAGTAGTAGAAAGAAGGGAGGGAGAAGACAGGAAAGCTATTTAAAAACGTATTGAGCATGTAAGTGCCTGCTCTTACTGTAAAATATCTTTTGCCCTGTCTTTCTCAGTTGTTCGGATTTTTAAAGAATAGGTATTCCTAACCCCTACCCTCTCATATACCTGCACAAAGACAAATACTTGTGAAAAACTAAGATGTGCAAGAAGGTGGACATACTGCTGAGTTTCTTCCCTTAATCAATGCAGACCAACAAATAAAGTGCTCAAATTTGCACATTTGAGCTTGGTGTTGCTATCAGTATTTTAAACATTAACTTTTATATTGATGATTAAAATATTTAGTATTCAAACAATCCCTGACTGACAGTGGTTCTACTTATTATTTTTTTTACTTTAAAATAATGCAAAAATGATATGCATTCAGTAGAAACTACACTTCAATCTTTGAACTTTGATCTTTTCCCAGACTAGTCATAGTCGGGTGAGACATTCTCTCGGTGATGCTGGGCGGCGGTGGCCAGCTGCGGATCCCAGGCAGCCGAGGATCACAGGGGTAAACAATCAATGCTCTCCAGCATGCTGTGCTGCCAGCATTTTTCAGATACTGTGTTTGTGTTTTCCCATCCCATCATGTCCATAAAATGCCCATCTGTGTCTCCTGCTTCTAGTAAGAGGAAGGCAATTACTCTTGAGATGAAACAAGATAATTGCCCGACTACAGGCTAATGTAAGTGTTCTGAGCACATTTAAGGCAGGCTAGGCTAAGCTATGATGTGTGGTGGGTTAGGGGTATTAAATGCTTTTTCAACTTAGGGTATTTTTCAACCTATGATGTGTTTATCGGGATATAACCCCACTGTTAGCTGAGGAAGCTCTGTATGTTAAAGAGAGTTATTTCATGCACTTACAAAGTGCATGACAATCTGTTTCTCTTTCATTGTAGTTAGTAGCTCGAGATATCATTGGAGAAAGGACTGGAGTGGTAAATTCACTCTCCTGTGCGAAGCAAACCTGCTTCTAGCCTAAGTGGCTTCTACATCTTCATGGTCTAACACCACTAACAAGAGAACAGACATGCTTGAACTGAGGATACAGCAAGAATGCATTTTTGTGTGAATCTCCACTTATCCTTCCTAAGAGCTTGCACATCAAATGTATCCCATCGTGTATCTCATCTACGTGTCAAAGGTTTAATTTTCTAATACGCAGTTCCACCAGAGCCTCCACAATGAGCGCTGCTCTCTTAGACTTTCCCGCCAATGCCAGATAACAGATCGAGCAGCAACGCTCATCTGACAGCTCTGTGATGAGCCTGGAGGCCCGAGTGGATCCAGACTGCTCCGCCATCGCTGCATGATCATCCCTGCAGTTCTAACCATGAAGTCCCCATTTGTAGATTAAAGAGACAATGATGATTAAATGCCTGGGCCATGGCTTTATTTTTGTGATTTCTTTCTTTCCACATATAAGACAAACTTGATTAGTAAGTCTCAGGCAGGCACCACATAATTTTCTGCTATCATATAACACAGATTTACAAAAGAATATAAATTGCTGAATTTGTTGTAGATTAGAGTGATGTTATCTTTATTATTTCCTTAAATTTAGTTATCCTCGGCTAGCCAAATTTGTCTTGATTATACCCTGGTTAAGCAGTCCGCACTTCTGATTGTCCATATACCTCCCTGAATTTTCACTCTGGATACCAAAGAAGGATAACATTCTTTTTAGTCTCTGACATGGAAGCATGGTAACTTTTTATAGATATAGGTTGAATAATGAATTTGTCACTTACTTCTCCAGAGGGTAATTTAAATCATCTTTTCTTCTATATTGAGGATTCTCACTGGGAAGATCATGGAGGTTCGAGGTGTGGGAACTAACTGGCTGCCATCTTTATGATGCAGGTTGACAGCAGTGTCCTCATGACCAGGAAGGCCTTAAAAACTGAACAACTCAAAGGACCCACTTAACCTATCATAACTGCATAACTTTCTCCCTGAGAAGAAACACACAGTAAATTGCAAATTGTATCTCAGATAAAATTCAAAAAACATGAAAGATGCTGAAGATAAAAGTGCTAGCCAAGTATGGGTTTAGGCACAAAGTTATTAGACACTATCAAGGCCCTGGGCTGTGGAACTTGACCTCTGTGACTCTCCCAGGAGATAAGCCTTCTGAAGCCATCGGAGTCACTGCCAGAGAAGAAAGGCCCATGAGCAAGGGACCTGGTCTGTGTTGTTCACGGCCAGGATGCACTACTATGTTCAGCTTTTTAAAACACAGGTTTCCAAATGCTAAATTATTTTTTGACTAGTTTGTATAACTACTGCTGTGCATCCCTTAAATGGCCTCTCCGCACTCCAGCCCCTTCTTGGTCCTGGGTGCTTCTGAGGGGCATCCCCAGGCAGAAGCATAACACTTGGCAGAGGAGAGCACCTACAGACCCACAGGACACGGCTGCACCACACCTGTGTCATTCTGATAGTTACTCAAATGACACGGGCTGTTATGCGTCCTAGAAATCGCTCCTGCACCTCACTGTTTGGCATACCTCCACACACAGAGCAGTGTTTGTACACCCTGGCTGCTCAGTACATTTTCTGAGTAAATTAATGATGAAATGACCTATTTACTTTCCTTATTTTGTATTTTTATACTTACACATTTTCTCAGAAACATTACCATTTGCTAATTCAATCCAAAAATACCAAATATCTGCACTGGTATTATCCACATTCCCAATGCCATTCATCAAGACGAACCCTGACCCAATGCCTACTATGTAGCAAAAATCCTCCTGGGCCCTAGAGGGATGCCCAGCAACCTGAGTGAGCTGGAGATGGTTTGCACTTCTTCCCGAAAGCACAGATCCCATAAATGATTCACAAATATGTGAGAAAAGGGGATGCCAAAGAGATTAAATGACTCATAAGTACACTGCTCTTTGGGCTCAACTTGACTTCTTTCTTGCTTTGGTCACAGGGTCTAAAAGTTATTTTTATGACCAGCTATAGACATAAAAATAGGTACACCCACATGACAGATTGCAGAAGCTTTAGGAAATCTCTAGAAAGACATGTGGAATCCAAACCCCAAATAATGTACACTCATTGCCTACCCACTTTGTGCCACTCACTGTGTAGGCCACATACACACAGTTGAGAACCATCCGTGAGCAAATACTAGCCTTTGCCCCATCTCACGGATGGCAGAGCTAAGTTGTGGGGAGGTGAAGTGATTGGTCCAAAGGTACAGAGCTAATTAGTGACGAGGAGAAAATACAACCTCCTGTCTTTTTATCTCTAGAGTTCACATGGTAAGCACTGCACCATCTACCTTGTGAAGTTGTGTAGCTTTTCTGAGAGCACAAATTGTATGCTAGAATATTTAATATTTAAACTGGAGCAGTCCGTGCACATTTGGGCCCCTTTAATTTTTCTTTCTGGCTTATGAATTGGTACACGTTGCTATGGCAACACATACCAGACGCTTCCTTACACTCTTCGTTCATCATACCTTTTTCTCTGACTCCCTCATCTAGTCTGGTGTGGTTCCTGTAAGTGACTGAACCCTGGCAGGAGGGTTCAGGAGGGCAGACTAGTGTCTGCCCGGCCACATTTCCAGTGGAAAACACAAAGACACCTACTATATAAGACACTAACCTAGCTACTCTATAACATTTAACTAGACACCCCCCAAAATATGCAAAGTAAGTGTTAGTATCCCCTTTTTACAGTTGAGTAAAGGCAAATGAGACAGGTTCAGAGAGGTTAAGTAATTATGCATGATCTTTTAGGGGGAGTAAGAAAGAGAGCTGCCACTGTAACTCCAAATCTGAGATTTCTCTCTTTCTATTGCACACATTGCCTCATTATTGAGGGAGTCCTATAAAAATGTTTCTCTTAAAGTTTGCCGGAGTTTCCAGGACATGGAGAACTAGCTAGCACACTGTCTTAAGTGTAGTACCACTGACTAGTTGACAAGAGCATCAGGTGATCTCTTAACAGGAAAAAAATCACCTTGTAAAAATATAACACATAATAAATGTTGATGGGAGAAAAGGAAGTTTAAGAAGATTCAAATAGACATCTTCCCAGAATGACAGGGGTGGGTAAATCTTTACTGCAGGGCCTTATATGACCAGGGACTAAGATGAAAACACAAAACAACCAGAAGAGAACCTCGTCTCTGGTGGTTAGAGACATTCGAGAAGTTCAGACAGGCAACCTTCTCTAATATGAACTTAGGGACGTGCCCCAAAGTCACTGCCAGGGGAACACTTTTCCACTTTCGTAAAAATATGGCTTGTCTCTTTCATTCCTTTTCTTGAACTACATCAATGCATTAATAAAATAAAAGTCCTTTCAGTTGTAGGCACAGGTAGCCACTCCACCCAGCAATAGCAGATGCTCTAAATACAGCCCAACGCCCCCAGGCCCCTCTGGCCATTTCTCAGTGCCTTTGTGGTGGTGGTATTGTGCTATTGCTTTCTGGGGCTCATCACTGACTTGTCTCTCGAGGACTCCCTCAGGCTCCTGGGCTGCACACTCAGGAAGCTAGACATGCCTGGGAGTTTGCATTCCCCCAGGGTGGCCCTCAGCTAATGACTGATGGTGCAGGATAATTAAAGTCTAGCTTTTGGGTCTTAGGTCAGAAGAGCTCTGAATCTATAGATTGCCTGAAACCCACCTTACCCTCCTCCTCTCTTACAGTGCTTCCTGCACTTCCTTCCAGTGTCTCTTGGGAGTACTTCCCTAATAAATTACTTGCATATAAAATTCTCATCTCAAAGTCAGCCTCTAGGGAACCCAAGCTGACACTAGCCCAAAGAAAAAACGGCCAGAGTGGTTTCTGTAAGGCTGCAAGAGGCAATCACAGACACAGAAACAGAGCGCAGCACCGCCTGGGGACGTGGAGCTTGAGAGCACCTCAGCCCCAGTGATTCTCACCCTGCTGCACCTCCCCGTGGCGCACATGTAGTGGTTTGGTGTCTTGTGAGTGTGTGTGTGTGTGTGTGTGTGTGTGTGTGTGTGTGTGTGTTTCTCTGAGCATCCGTCCCATTTCCCTCACTGCAAACAGCTTTTTTAAATGTCAGGCAGCCTTGTCCAGGGATGCTCAGGTCAGACAGACAAGGCTGGCCCTAAGCACGCCCTTTCATCAGAGGCACACACAACCCATTTTAGTTGTAAAGTGCACGTGTGAGTGAAGATGAGGAGGAGTAGAAAAAAAAGACAGGTTTATGAAATACAGATACATGGGCAGGTTACTGTAAATCTTTTATACTTGAAAATGCACTAGTAATTATTTAATATGGAAAATCCATCTAAGACAGAATATTTCAGCACTTCAATTAATAAGTTTTACTAGCCTTTCTCACAGGTGTTAGCTGCCTTATATTCTTGAATGGGTGATTGCGAGATAATTTGTCTTGCTGAAAAAAGACCTGTGTGGGGAAGGACAGTGAGCAGGTGAGAGAGATGACACCACTGCGGCCTTTTCTTCCCATCCGACAACAGTGTGCACTTCGGGGCCCGCCTCACGTTCAGTGGTGCAGGCAGTACCAGGCAGCTCAGCACACTGTCTCCCAGTCCTTCCCTCTGCTCTTCTGCCAAGAGATTCGACACACTGACCACTCATCACATCTACCCTGTGGCCATAGCTCCCAAACATTTCTGGCCCATAGTTACACCACAACCCAAAATGTGCCCACACGGGCACATACGTGCAAAACGAGTAAACACAGTCCAAACAAATATTTTGTGAAATAGTGCTTGTTCTTTCTGCCTGTGATGCACTCTGTTTTCCATGGTTTTCTGTTATAATTGAGTCTATTTCATTTTTTTAAATGCCAGCAGCAACCAACTAAATTGATTTCAGGGCCCATTAATGGGTTACAACCAGTGCTTTGGCACATTAAGGGCTTGCATCTAAATGCTGGTGTTACTAGAAGCATCGCCTCTGTAAGGCATTATCATCCACTAACACTTTGTTGTGCATCAGCTCATTATTCATGTAACAAATTGTTTTGAGCACCTGCCGCATGCAGGGCTTTTTCTCTGGGAGCCAAGAAAGATATAAATGCAACGAAGTACCCAGCCCTACCTTTAAAAGCTTGTTTACCGTCAGGGGCCTTAGTCGCAGGCAACAAGAGCCTGTTTTGGCTGATACGATATATAGGAACTATATATTATATATGCCATGTTTTTTAGACTATAAGATGCACCCCCCCCCCAATTTGGGAAGAATAATGGTTGTTAATGCTGCTGTTGAGTTCTGCTTACATTTACATTCGTGAAATATTATGTTATTTATGTTATTAAATGTTTTACCACATTTTTTGCTTCAATTTTTTCCCCTATTTTCCTCCTCTAAAACCTAGGTGCATCTTATGGTCCAAAAAATACGGTAATATATAGTTATAAAATAGAGTTTTATAGTTACAGGGATGAGAGAGAGATGCTTTCCCGGGGCTGCCAGGAGGGACAGAGAACCAAATGAGACTTGCACGTCCAGAGCCACAAGCCACAATGACAGTCACACCCCTGCAGCTGCCCTGCTGGCACTCCAAATTGGGCTGTATGTAGCCTGCACCGCAAGCCAGCCCCGCACCCAGTCACTGTCATTGGCCATTGCTGCCACTGTTGCCCTGGAAGAGTCCATGTGGCAGCCACAGTGGCCCTCCCCAGTCCTAGATGGAGTCTCCCGTCACGGCTTCTCTGAAGCACCAACGCTTGAATAAAAATCTGCCGTGATTGTATCTGACTATTTGAACTTGAGCCATGTACCTTTGCATAGTGACCTATGGCTTAGACTCCAGAGTCAGGTTCCTTGGGTTCAAATCTTGCTCTTCCAATTACTTGCTGTGTTACTTTCTGTGTGTGCTTTAGTTTTCTCAAGTGTATCAATTTTATAATAGTAGCATCTACTTCACAGGGTTGTTTGATGATTAAGTGAGTTACTACTTGTTAAGTGTAGTCCTGTGAAATCTCTTACTATGCAGAGTTAGTAAAGGGAACATCTGGAGCTTTCAGATTTTATCATGGGAGATGGGCTCAGCATCCAGTCAAGACCCCAGATTTACAAACCATACTGTGGGCAGCCAAAAAAAGAAAGACTTTCATTCATTATAAAAAGTCTTTTAAAAAATGAGTTGATTAATTTGATTCCTGCTCTTGGAGGTCAGAGCCCTGAGTGGGTGAAACCCAGAAGGGGAGAGAGAGTGGGGACGGAGGAAAGGTCTGGAGATGGGGGGCCCTGGGCCAGAAAGAGGAAACTGCAGGAGGAAGGCAGAGCGCGGAGACGGGGAGGAGTGAGTGCCAGAGGCTTCCTCCCGTGGTAGGTCTGCTAGAGAGCGCGCCTGTCCCTCCCCACCCGGACACGATGCGGCATTCCAGAGCGGCCGTCCTCAAATATTTTTGCTCATATATCCCCTAAAAGAACTTGCAAACTACCTACATTCCACAGATTTTTAACATCCAGATATTTTTTATCCTCAATTTAAATCATTAAAAAGATCACACCCTTAAGAGCTGCGAAGTCTCAAATTGTCCCTTCGGTACGTCGATGGTTCCGTCCTGAACAGTGCCATCATGGTCAATTTAGGACAAGTGGAGTGGAAGGAAGGCAACTACAAAGGGGAGAGGGGAAGAGAGAACACAGGGACCACGGACATATTCTTAGCTGGCCAATTTAGGAAAGAATACATTTATAGGTTAAAGAATGAAAGTTTATTCCTTAAAATGATCTCAGCTTACATACTCACTGAAAAATCTTCACATACCCAACTAGGGTGTGTATGTGTCCCACTTAAAAAAAAAAACACAAAAACCCATATTCCAGAGCATATCTGAACTTGGCACTCTTTACATCACTCTAGGCATATTTTCCATTAGGCATTAGGATACATATAATAATTATATATGTTTTGAATCTAGAGGTTGAGCCAATCAGGACCAATATGATATAGTGGGTAACGTTCTTCTTCCCGTCCATCCTGCAAAAGGATCATTTAACAAATGATGCTAATGTTTTAGATTATACATTTATTTCTACCATCTTTAATAGTAGCTTAATTTCTTAGGAGGCCCTATAATGCTTTCGGTTGCAAATAAATCTTAGCAAAACATTGCATTTAATTGTGAAATGATATGAATATTTCATGAACTGCTATGCTACTTAAATATATAATCCAAAAAGAGGCAACATTAAGGAAATAAGGGACTTTGCCAAGGCATTTCAACCAGGAGAGCCGTTGGGTTGGGGAGTCGCTGGGCCAGCCTTGCGTCCACCGCCACGGCCAGGCCCTGGGCCTCCGAAGCCAACGCCTGCAAACCACCTCCAGGAAGGCCCTTTCCTTACTGCATGCTCTGAGGAGCTTGTGCCGGCTCCAAATATTTAGATGCTTTCAAGCTAGATTTCCACATTATTGTCAAAGTGATTAAAAAAAAAATCTTTCTTTCTCTCAACATGTGAGTGACTGACACAGCATTCCATAGGAAAGGAGCAGTCGCACAGGGACCTTTACGTATTTTCAGGGCAGGCCAAATCCTTAAGGATTCAATCCTGTGTGCTGGAACTCCTATGCCACTCGACTGGTTGAGGCAATTCCTGTGTGACAGACAATGTCTTCCACTTTCAACCATTCACTTGCCTCTGAATAATGAGCAGCTGGAGCCCTCAGATAGACTCAAAGCTAAAAAGCGAATGAATGAGTGAATGAATGAATGAATGCAACCTATTAACAGCAAAGTGCCTACACAAATTCCTTTGGACTAAGCAAGTTTAGCTTTCCTCCTAAAATAGACAGATAATTTTGTTTTCTCCTCTCCATTCGATTCCCCTGAGTTTGTCTTCAGGCAATCATTCAGCAATTATAAAAACTCCATGAAGTGACTACAACAGAGTAAAGCTGAGACACAGCACACTGCTGGGGACATACCCTTTGGGTGAGCAGAGCTCTGCAGGTCTCTGGTCATGGAGAGGCGAGAGCAAGGAGGCCTCTGGCCTGCAATCCCTGCCTCAGCAGGGCTCCGATGTAGCACCAAGGGGGCAGAGGGTGGGACACAGAGAGGAAATCAAATGAAATGAAATACTAGGTCATTAGTACACAGCTCAAGACGACTTTTTAAATGTTAGGGGGCCATAAGAAAAATGACAAATTTCAGCCTATGTGTTACTAGTACCAAGTGAGAAGCAATGTAGCCCTTTCACCTCAGCCTGAGTGTTGTAGTAGTTCCCATACAAGCGTTGAATTTAATCTCTAACCCATCTCTTTCACCAAAGCTACACATGGTTAAAGATGTGTTTCGAGATTCCATTTTCTAATTTTTTTTACGTTTTAACTAGAATGAGGTTCATATGAAGAGTTACTGAAAGGCTCCCTAAACTCACTGCTCTGACTGTGAAGTGTAAGCTTTTACTCGAGTGCTACAAAACTACAGCAAAGGGGACATGGTCTTGTCCACCCGGCAGGGTGATGGGAAAACTATTATGAAGGAGTTCGAGGATCCACACAGTTAGCTACCTGTTTGTTGTCAGCCCAGGAGCCACTTCTGTCCCGTCCTTGTAAAGGGAACTCAAATTTGTTTGTGTCCACCTCAGGGCAGGTGTCCTGATCCCCACCTAGCTCAGGAATACTTCTTGATCTACTAAATTCACAGGGGCAATCCCACTCCTCTCGCCTGGGGTTCGTTTAGTCTTGAGTATGAAATGCAGTTCTGACAAGAGAGTCAAGACAGGAGCCACCAATGGTTTCCAGGGAAGGTTTCCTTACTCAAAAATGGTGTCACAGGAAGACCCAATCCGTAAGCCTGTTGGATGTTGTTGCCACTGGACATGAGAGCCAGTGTTTGTGCAGTCATTTTGCAGCTACATTGGGAGCTAACTTGAGCGCGAAGCCAAGGGAGCAGGCATGGCGGGACAGAAGGTGGAAAGAACTTTGATCCCTGCTGATGGCAATGAGACCCCGAACTAAATAATCCAGGCACTGCCCTACTTTGTCCTCTTTTTTTTTCATTTCCTTATACTTAAACCTTCTGTGGTAGCTTTAAAATATGTCAAAAATTCTTTGATTCATTTCCTTACAAGAGGTGATGCCAAATCTTCTTTCAGTGCAAGCTGGACTCAGTGACTCACTCCTGTCAAACACAATAAAGCAGAAACGACAGTACACAACTTCGGAGACCAGGTCTTAAAAGGCACTATGGCTTCGTCTTCACTCACTCACTCAGATCACTCATGGTGGGTAAAGCTAGTTGTCATGTCATGAAGACTCCCAAACAGCCTGAGGAGAGGCCCAAGTGGTGAGGAACTGAGACCACCTGCCAACAGACACGTAGGTGAGCCATACTGGGAACAGACCTTCCTCCCCAGTTGGGCTGTAAGAATATGACAGAGGGGAGGGTGGGGAGGGAATTTCAGGGGGAAAGGGGGAGGGTTTACAGGAACAAGTATAAAGGACACATGGACAAAAACAAGGGGGGTAGAAAAGGGAGGGAGGTAGGGAGGGTTGCGGGAGTTGGCTGGGATGGGAGAAAACTGTACTTGAACAACAATTAAAATAAAAAATAAATTAATTAAAAATTTAAAAAAGAATATTACATTCTATACCCTGACTACAGCTTCATAAGAGGATGAGCCAAACAATCCAGCTAACTCACTCTTGAATTTGTGACTTGGGGAAACTGTGAGGTGATATATGGGGTCTGTCTGGAAAAAGTCCAGCCATTGTTAATATAACAAGAACAGTTTGCACAACATCGATGTAATGTGGCAGCCAAGGAGAGTGGACTGGAATGTGCATGTATGAACAATGGAGACTTCACTGTACTAGTCAGTGGGGGTGGCAGAGGCCATTGAGTGAGCACGTGTACTGTATGGCCATCGCATTTAAAATGAGTGAGTAAAGCAACAAAACTGCATCAAATTTTGTGTTAGGCTTGAACATTCTTCCACAGAAACCATCCACATGATTCAGAAAGCTGCAGCCATGGGCAACTGGTGACTGGCAACTTCATCACGACAATGTGCCCGCTCAGGCATCAGGTCTCATGCAGAGTTGTTTGGTGAAACATCAAATCACCCAGGTGACTCAGCCCCCTATGGCCCAGATTTGGTGCCCTGCAACTTCTGGCTTTTCCCAAACTAAAACCACCTTTGAAAGGAAAGAAAGTTAAGGCCGATGACGAGATTCAGGAAAATACAACACGGCAGCTGATGGCGACTAGGAGAACTGTGTGAGGTCCCAAGGTGCCTACTCTGAAGGGGACAGAGGCATCAGTGTCCTATGTATAATGTTTCTTGTATCTTATATCTTCTTCAATAAATGTCTCTATTCTTCATAGTATATGGATGGACACTTTCTGGACAGACCTCGTATTTGTTGTTTCAACCTACTACATGTTGGTAAAATTGTTATTCAACATTAGACAATAAAGGCACTTTCTAGATTTAGTTCTCTAACCTTTTCAGACAAAGGTGTATTGATAAAAGGTTCTAAAAAATACTGTATCCTAAAACCAAAGAATTGCAAGGTCCTCCATGGGTCCTCTGCTTCACTTTCCTCCTTCTTTAAAAGATTTTATAATGTTATCTGAGACAAGTAAACAGCTCTCTCATAAGACCTTCTGAAAAAGGAGGGGACCGTCGTTCCAGGGCTCTACCTTCACAACCATCTGCTGACAGGTCCAGATCCCTCCGGTTATAATTAAACCAATTACATCTCATTGTCTCCCTAGAATCAAGTAGTGTTTCCCAAACTTTCTTTCAGGAAAAGTATCCTGAATAATATTAACAATTATTTACCCAAAAAGGGTTGGGCAGGGGAGGTAACAATTAAAATACAGAGAGAGAATATTAAAGAGTTTGGATAAATCTCTCTGAAAAGAAATTGGTTTAATTTTTCTTCAACCCAGAATTTCTCAAACTTAGGGTGACTGCGGACTGTATGAGCAGTTCTCGGGACATAAATTGGACTGAGAACACAGGGAAACATGAATGTGGATGAGAAAGGGCTCTTCACAATGAACTGAATGAATGCACAACAAATGATCAAAATAACTCGACACCACACTGACAATGACTGTCCTGCAGAGGCAGTCACACCTGTCCCCTGAACAATCCAGTGTCTAAGTTCAGACTTAGACAAGCCCAGTTAGCAGCAAAATCGGATCCACACACGTTTACTCAAAACGATTAGCACTTTTCTCCAAAATCCAAACTTTCAGATTAGTTTCTTCTTTCCCACCAAACAAAAACCCCCATATTAAAATTTTTCTTTTAACAGTTCAGGAGATGTTTCCTTTCAAGTATTTGGTATAGGGGAAAAAATGTCTTACAGAGATTTCTGAAGCCTTGATATCTGGGGTCTTAAACACCATGCCCATGCCAGTTAAAGGTCTAATAATTCACCAGTCATGCAGCCAGTTCTGCCAAGGAAACTAAGCCCTCTTGACTGGCAGTGCCAGCCCCAGATTCCCTCCCTCTGTTAAGCCCCAAAGCCAAGCGAGCTAAGCCCAACACTCCTGAGTGAGTAGGAAGATCCCTCCCAGCAGCTGATTAGGACTTGCCCTAACCAGACAAGGTCCTGTAAGGTAAACGGTTCTGCCCTGGGGCTGGGCCAAATCTAACATGCCCAGAATACCTCTGACTTCTCCTTAGTATTATAACTTGGAAGGAATGTCTTTGCCTCTTAAAATCAAACTACCAACTCTTTAAGATTCCAGCAGAAGCAGGATCTGTGGAAACAAAAGCCTGCAAGTGGGTATATGAGGAACCCTCATTTCCCCTCCATCCCCATGGCCTTCTGTCTCTGAGTCCTGCTGTTGTCATCGTGCCCACCACATGGGAGGGGAGACTGTTTTTTTAAACTCTGGTTCAAGTGAGGACACAAATGTGCTTTCTTAGTTCCCTTAGTACAAATGATATATACTGTCATTTAAGAAAGTGTTTGGTATCTGAAAAGGAATCCCCAAAAGAAATAGAGTAATCATGAAGCAATCTTTAGTCTGGTTTCAAAAGGACAGGATTTCTGATGCTACAACAAAACACCTGGGCCCTAATGGCTAGTGCATCTGTTTGGACTCCTTTCTGGCTTCCTCCATTAGTTGACCCACTAGGTTGCTTAACCCATTGCCTATAATCCTTTATCGAGAGAGAATATTACCCACCTGGTCCAAGGACAGAATGGCTATGTTCTTTCTTACCCTATAGCATCACCCCTCAATTGTTCAAGTTCTATTTTTTCCCCTAATTGAGTAACTCTCATTTACAGTGTTTCTAACATATATCCAATTGCTCAGGAAATCCATGAAAGGTATTACTCAGTCCCAGAATTTCTAAAAATTAAGGGCACCTGTACAATTCTTTTTGTTTTGCTAAGGAAAAGACAGATAGTACATGGTAGGCAGCACTCATAAAGCTGCCAATCTAGAAGCTAGTGAGGACTTAGGCAGTCTCAGAAACCAGAGAGGGCCCACAGACAGGAGCCACACGAGACCTGAAAAGACCAAGTCTGCCTCAGCCTGTTTTCTCCCCCAAGCCAGAGGTGAGCAGCTCAGAGACTTCTTGTCTCTCAGAAGGAAGACGCTGTGGCTGCAGTACCACACTGGGACTGTGGGCTGGAACCAGCCCACATTGTCTACTACTTTAAGCAATGAGTTGTGAGGCCCAATGGAGGTGGGAACATCCCAGGTGGGAAGTTCTGCCAGTACAGGTGTCTGAGCAACCTGGAGACAATAGGACTGTCCCAAAGAGACAGAGAATCTCCTGAGAGCACAAGCAACAACCCAGATGATGGAGGTAGTAACTTCAGTCAGGCTTACCAACATAACTTGAGAGAAGCTAGAGAATAGAGCACCTGGTCATGTGATGCTTTTCCTGTGGGAGTGACTGTCCAGGTGGAGACCTAAATCTTGGTGAGGTGGGTCAGTAGGAAGAACATGAGAGGGCAACCTAGAAAAGAAAGAGTACCTGTGTAGGATTTTTTGCAGTTTTGGTAATTATCTTTCCAGAAGAGAACCGTGGATGTACAGCATTTTTGAAAACTGATCCTTTCCCCCACTATTCCCACACTTCCCCTTCCCTACCTCGCACTCAGAGCAGCCAGGCTCTACAGCTTATGCCTGAAAGAAACTTAACACACAGCTTTCTGTGTGTTAGGAACACAGGAACACTGGACAGCACTTCAGCACTACACTTGGAAACTATTTTAAACAGTGAAACCACCAACAAAAGGCACAAAAATGTGAGAAATGTGCACTAACTAGAACATGAAAGGGTACTTGTTCACAGTGTGAAAGCTGAAACAAGAAGGCGGAACATTGCCTTGTTCAACCTCAGCTGGAAACTTTTTTTACACTCTGTGCTTGCCTACTAACAACCACAAAAGTGCTGTGAGTATTGATTTGGGGTCACAAGGAAAATTTAGCAAGCCAAAAAATTCACAAAATCTGAATCCACAAATAATGAGGATCGATGCTATCAGCTGGGAAAGATCCTGATTGCTCTAAAATGTCTTTAAAAGAAAACTGGTACTTTGGTTAGGACAATCATGTCCCTGCAGAAAATGAGCGTGCCTTATATTTTTCCTACACTATCGTTCCACAGGGAACAGGGCCAGGACTCCTGTCCCTTCAGTGCGGCAGTTTGCAGAACAGCAAAACCCATTTTTATTGTTCTGCTTTTGCGGTAAGAGTAACAGTTTCAGAGATCAGTTCCACAGTGCATTATCTTAGTCTCATAAAAATAATTGTATTAACTTAGCCTCACAAAAGACATTCTCTCCATTTTCTTATGGTAATCATCTTAGCAAAATCTGTTGGCCAGTATTCAATAGCTATTTTAATAAATTTTAATTCTGATCCTTACCATAAAATGTTTAATGTCACTTAATATGTTAATTGAGAATGACAAACACCAAGTAACAAAATAAAAATGACTCATATTTGCTTTGACTGTGGGTATTTTTAAAATGTATTTTATTGATTATGCTATTACAGTTGTAATACCATTTTTTCTCCCCTTTATTCCCCTCTACCCTGTACCTCCCTGCCCCCACCAGCATTCTCCCACCTTAGTTCATGTCCATGGGTCACATATATAAGTTCTTTGGCTTCTCCATTTCCCATACTATCCTTAACCTCTCCCTGTCCATTTTGTACCTGCCATTTATGCTTCATATTTCCTGTAACTTTTGCCCCATTCTCCCTCCCTCCAGCTGATAACCCTCCATGTGATGTCTATTTCTGTGAATCTGTTCCTGTTCTAGTTGTTTACTTAGTTTGTTTTTGTTTTTTTTAGGTTTGGTTGTTGATAGTTGTGAGTTTGTTGTCATTTTACTGTTCATACTTTTGATTTTCTTCTTTTTCTTAGATAAATCCCTTTAACATTTCTTATAATAAGGGCTTGGTGATGATGAACTCCTTTAACTTGACCTTATCTGGGAAGCACTTTATCTGCCCTTCCATTCTAAATGATAGTTTCGCTGGATAGAGTAATCTTGGATGTAGGTCCTTGCCTTTCATGACTCGGAATACTTCTTTCCAGCTCCTTCTTGCCTGTAAGGTCTCTTTTGAGAACTCATCTGATAGTCTTCTGGGAACTCCTTTGTAGGTCACTGTGCTTGCTTTTAACATTTTCTCCTTCTCTTTAATCTTGGGTAATGTAATTATGATGTGCCTTGGTGTGTGCTT
>PVKM010010908.1:0-34106 GCA_004027735.1 Carollia perspicillata
GAAATAGAAATAAATATCTTAAATAGATATCTTTCTTTATAATTACCCTATATATTAGCTTATATAAATTGCCTCAAATGATGGCAATGCAGATGTTTTATTAAGAAAATTTTAGAATTACATGGCATACAAAGTGTGGCAAAAGTAGATTTACAGTTATGAGTATGCAAAAGAGAGTTTTTTCTTGTATTATTATTAATTATTGTATTATTTCCATATGAACCACAGTAAGCCTACTTTTGTTCCACCCTGGATATTGAGAAGCTTTTCTCTATTCAGTTCTTCAATCTGTTGAGGAAGGAAACAGGCCGAGAGAGTTCAACTTTTCTCAAGGGTTCTGACTGTTGGCCCCCGGCTGGGTTCCAAGAGCTGAACCGAGGGGTGATAACTGGCAGGGCTGTCCTTTTGCTGAATGAAGAGCAGAACAGAAGAATTCCAAGTCTGTTTCCCAGGCACAGGAAGAACCAAAAGCAAGGAAATAGCCGATTTTCAAGTCCGCTGATCTTGTGAACAGAGTCCAAAACAAAAGTTTCCCATGGAGAACTGGGCGAGATGGAGCAATCAAGTCCTGCCGGCAGGCCGATCCTGCAAAGAAACCCACAGGTCGTGATCTGCCTGTGAGGGAGGCGCTCTGGACCCTGCCGGAGCTAAGGCTTCGACATTCCAACGCCACATTCAGCCTGAGGTCTGTCCACTCCCTCCGTCTGGAGGAGGATCATCTGAAGATGAGTCACTCACAGTGTGAGCATGCTGATCTGTGGCAAGTCATGACAGGGACACAAAACCCACAAATAAAATTAGTGGAACCACCTATGTGGAAAGGGAAACGAGCTTTCATGGAGCAGAGATGCTAAGGCATGGCATGGGCATTAAGTACATTGAACGGGGTTTAAAAAGAGTGTGGCTGAATTCCTAACCCAGGGACAAAGTAGCCTGTGAACTGCGCAAATGATGCTCTTTGCATCTTAGTTTCCTATTCTGTAAAATGGGAGATAAAAATAATACCTAAGGCATGTGCTTTGTTTTTTAAATGTAAATGAAAGAATGTTGAACTGTTTTTAATAAGATGTAGGAATTCAACATATAACTAGCTTCAAATATTTCAAAGAATGGAATTTTTCTTTTCTCTCTTCCTGGATATAAATCTGTCTTTCATACCTAAAAATGAATCAATCTTTCAACCACATCTTGCTCCCATAACTCTTCGGCTATAATGAGTATAAGGTGGGGGTTTAGTTGTGACAACTGATATGTGTAGCAAAATAATGTGTTAATTTAAGGACATCTCCTTTCAGACAGGAGTGCTCCCCTGCAAACCGAGGTATATTTTTACGATCTTGAGAAAAGAAATGCTGTAAAAAAATGTTATAGTTCAAGTAATGGTGAAGAAAATGTCTACAGGAATATCTCTCAGCATTCTTTCATATGAGATGTATCATGTGCAAAGAATTCATGATTGTCTGAAAGTTATTCAAAATTTCTATAACAAACCATCTTTTTTTTTTTACCATCACTCTCCAGATCAGTATAAATGTCATTTCAAGGACGCTTAGCTCTTTCTTAGGAACTCGTCATCACTGGGCATGCCCATACATCTTCTGGGGAACTGTGAGAACAGTATTAGTTGGCAATCGTGAGAACAAAAGGAGGCTTTTCTAAAGGTGAGGAGGTAAAAAGGGAAAGCAGATGCCCCTGCGGAACAGGGACAAATGTCAAGGAAATTGATCTCTCATCTTAGCACCCTCAGGCCTGCAGATGAAGGGGCGTGCCAGTGCATTGTCTCCTGAAAAGCCAAGGGGGAAAGATCCAGCTGATTGCTCACCGGAGATGACCTGGAAAAGGAACTCTGTAGGCTTAGGGAAGAGGAATTGCAACATCAGTGAAAAGGGAGATAACCCCCACTGGTGCGATAAAGTGAAAGAGACTTCTCAAATGCACTGGGCATTTGACAGTGCTCAAATTACTAGAATCTTTAGATTTCAAAATCATTTTATAATATTTTTTACTAACGAATGTTTATTAAGTGTCCGGTATGTATCCAGTACTATACTAAGTGCTACACACATGTTCCTTCAGTTCCCATTGTACCCTAAGAACGAGGCACCAATGGTGTCTCCAGTAAACGGTCTAGGGAGTTGAGCTTTACAGAAGTCCCTAGTCTTCAGTAACATTATGGAATGCAAAGCACAGAGCAAAAATCACTTCCTCGGAACTGACCTAAGGAAAGAAATCTGTTCATAAATGACTTTTTCAGTGATACTTCAGTTCTAAGAAAATGTTGCTCACATCCTCTTGGATGAATTGATAACAAGTTTGGTGTCTGGAAAGACATGTTTCCCTGAGGTCACACTGCAGCCCTTTCGAAAGGGTTTCCCTCAGAGGTGTTTCAGCCATTAGTATCAGCGAAAGGATCTCACGGAATGACTAATTTTTAGTAATTGTGACCTGCAAGGCTGTGCTGAGTCATTCTCTTCAGAAATAACAACCTGATTCATCAGCTCTGTTTTTAACATTAATTATATTTAACATCTGACACTTACCCCTTCTCCACATCACTTAATACTAGGGAGAAACTAAGACAAGCCAAACCCAGGTTATGGGTAAAGTAATAATTGATCGTTAGTGATTTCAAGTGAAAATTGAGTAATGTCAACATCCCATGAAGAAAAAAAATCTTATATTTTATAAGGTAAAAAAAGAACACTAAGTACTTTTTCTTAATGTTTGATGTTTGTTTTGTCCATAAATTTTACGATAGCCATTGTATACTTTTTGAATTTAAAAAAAAGGTTTTCACATGATCCTTCTAGGAAGTGAAATGATCAGCAAGGAAGCCGTTACTTAAAATTAGCTGCCTTTCTAAACCCTTGTGACACTGCCAAACAACTTACAATGAACAGCTAAGGCTTCTAAAATTGTCACGAACGTTTATGTAATAAAATGTGCACTGGCCTTTAATTAAAAATGGTTAGTATTTGAACCCCTGGTGTAGGTGTGCAGAGAGATGTCAGCAGTGCTGAACGAGATAAACGAACTTAGAAAGAGCCCCTTTCTCTTCCCTTAATGAAAACAAAAGTCCCTGTGGTGAACAGCTGTTGTTTTTGTCAGTCCAGCCTCTATCTCTTCCCCTTGATAACACCCCTCTGACTTTCTGGGAATCTGCCCATCCCCATCACGTACCAGCCTGGTGGGACCACCAAACTATGGATCAAAGGGCTAAGGGGTGGATTGGCACTTCTCCCTTGTCCCTACTCTTACTTGCCAAGACCGATCAGATAGAAATCCCAGAAACTTGGCCCAAGGACAGGACATGGTTGGAGCTAAGTTGATTACAGCTCCTTGAAGAAAGTGTCCCTACTTCTTTGCCTAGATCTCTGCCCCTCTTCCGTCTCTCTGGAGCTCTCTTTGTGCTTCCATTTTTTGGCTACCCCACACTCTTCCACTAAATTCCACTTTTCAGTTGGTCCTTTTCTGGTGCTTGCATTACAGCGCAGGGAGATACTGTTAGTAATCCCATTTTACCAAGATTTAGGACGATTAAATAGGTCCCTCAAGGTCATACAGCAAGTAGGTGACGGATACTGTAGGTAAATCCAAGACAGTCTGAAATCCAAGTCAGAGCTCTTAAATAATTAACCTCCAGGGACTAGGACCGAATCTTCCTCTCTGATGTGTTGTTTCTGAAGCAGTCTGCACAGTGTTGGTACATTTTAGACATTCAAAGGTTTTGTAGCAGAATGTATTTTAAGTACATCAGGACAGAATGGCTCCAGTCTAGTAAGTTGCGACACTGAAATTCAAGTTAATACCCTGTTCCCGTTATACCTACCTGAAACAATTCCCCTTGCACACACAGGCACGACTGCACTCCGTCATCCCTTCTTTAGCATAGCTCAACACTGAGCTACAGCACCAAAATCCACAAACAGTGAGATGAGCACGTGCCTGTTGTGTGTGCGTGTGAGTTCTTTACTGGGAATTCCTACTAATCATCCAGGTTCTTCTCGGCTTCCACTTCTTTTTGAAATTACGGTATCTATATATTTTTATTATGATGTTCTGAGTATTTTAATATGGGCATACATTGAAATTTAGCCTCATTTTTTCATATATGGTTTCAACTTTGTATCTTGTAATGCTTTCTTTCAACAAACGGTATGGACAGATAACAGATGGTTTATTTTTTTTATTTCCAAACAGATAGGTCCTACTAGATGCATCATTTACTTGTGCTTTATTATTTTCTAGCCAATATCTTTTTTAAAACAAATTTTATTAATTGACTTTAGGGAGAGTAAGGGAGAGAGAAAGAAAACCATCAATTTGCTCTACTTATTTATGCATTCATCGGTTGCTTCTCACCTGTGCCCTGACTGGAGATTGAACGTACAAACTTAGCATATTGGGTTGATGCTCTAGCCAACTGAGTTCCCAGTCTCTACCCAGTATCTTGATAGGAAAACCACAGCTCTTGATTTGAGAAGGTTTGCCACCTGGCTTCCCTGGAATTTCCATCACCATGTTAACTTTTCCAGGAAAAAAACCTAGTTCAAAGGTTCTGATTGAATTACCTAAATCCCTTGACCTCTTCCTCACAAGCTTTTACCTAGGCCAATTACAACTAATATTAGAATTGTATAAATAAGTACATCAAATGCTTCTCAGAGTTCAAATTTTAAAATGCCATCTCTTTTAGTATTAGCAAAATGGTGGTTCACATCATCCCCAACAAACTCATGATGCTTACCTCAAATGACATTGTCTAGATGAATATTGATTCCCTCTGAATTTTTGTTCTATGGTTTTGGAAATTCTTGACAACCCATTCCCAGAACCATAATTTGGAGGCAATATGCATGGAGCAATTCAAAAACAACTTCAGAATGGACTGTACCCTTTTTTCCAGGCCAGGCCTTATTTCTTCAGAGGGTAGGAAGTTTTTCCTCAATGGCTCCTTGATTCAGGCAATGTTAACTAAACAACGATGATCCCCACTCAAGGCAAATCATCACAGCAGCGCCTTCTCCACTCAGGAAGGCAGAACTCAGCTCCACCCTGCACCTCCTGAATCAGAACCTGTGTTTTAACCAGATCTCTGGGGTGATTTAAAAAGGTTGTATCTAAAGTGCCCACTATAAATGATTGGTAGTGTGTTTAGAGATACAGTATTGATATGAAATACTCATTCAAATTTGGGCTCAGTGGGAGGAGTGATGAAACTGACCAATGAGAGTCTGATTACTTTTAGAGGGAGGCGTGCCAATCAAACTTTTCTGGTCAACTCTTCTTCATCTTCTACTCTACTGGATCAACTTGATCAGGAATGTTTCCACACAAATACTTTCTACTTCCTAATATGATCAAGCCAAACTTTACATTGTCCTCTTGAATGGGATTGGCTCATGTAATTATGGAGGCTGGCTTGTCTCCCAAGATCTGCAGGGTGGGTCAGCCACTGGAGACCCATTAGGTTAGCTCCAGTCTGAGTCTGCAGGCCCAAGAACCAGGAGAACCAGGAGAACTGATGGCGAAAGCTCTGGCCCAGGTTGGCAGGCTTAAGCAAGACCCAGAAAGATGTTTCAGCTTGAGTTATAGGAAGAACAAATGTTATGTGGCAGTTTGCAGGCAGGCAGGCAGGCAGGCAGGCAGGAAGTATTCTCTCTTTCTCAGGAGGTCGGCCTTTTTTGTCCTTGTTAGGCCTTTAACTGACTGGATGGGGCCCACCTACACTAGAGAGGGCAAATTTCTTTCTTCAATACACTGATGTAAATGTTAGTTTTATCTAGAAACACCCCGAAGGATGTCTGGCAAAAAATCTGGGCACCCCTTGGCCCAGTGAATTGAGACACACAATTAACTCCCACACTGACCTTGTTCCCATTTCCTAGAATTCTCCGCCTTCCACTACACATCTTCAAAGCTCAGATCAAAGCCTGTGTTTTCCAAGAAGCTTTTCCTAACTTCTCTTCGTGGATTTCCTCTTTGTCTCAACTGCCTATCGGGAGCCAATACCACATGCCAGTCTAGGAATATTTCCTATCTTTCCTTTTCTACTCTTGGTTACGGTCTCATCATAAAGGCAGGAATGTTTTCATAGTTTACTCCAAACTCACAGTACTCAGATACTCCCCCAAATCCTGGATAATTGACTTGATTTTTTAATTCATGTTCGCAGTTAAATTCATAATTTTTTTTACCTTGGCACTATTACTAGTTGGAAAATGCTAGCATATCCCTCCTACAAGAAGCACTTGCCACCGAAGAGCATTGTTGTCTTGTACGCACTGACCGGCAGCTTCTTCGAGAGAGCCATGATGTTGAATTTTCATAGCACCATTTTTTGAGTCCATAAAATGACACCAATTTACAATTCATTTTAATCTGGATTCTCACCCTTACATAGGCTTTGCTGAAAAGGCCTCAGGAAATAGTGTGTTCATATATGTAACCTACATGGTGGTGAGTGGGGAGCAATTATATTGAAATGTCCTAGCGCCACTGCATCTGGGCAGTTGGGAGGAGGGTGGTGACCTGAGACAGAAAGGACCGCGGTGTTGCACAATGAAAACAACCCAGCCAGAGCCCATGCAGAAGATGACTCTTCCCACCCAAAGGAGTTAAAAATGCTCATGGCTGGTTCACGTCAGCTAATCACAGGCTGCCTGTGGTAAAAGAGATGAGCTAGGGTGACCCGGGAGTCCACAACACTGAGGCGTCTGTAACACCTTCCCTAGGACAGTCGCCAGTGTTAGCTTTTTATTCTTGATAAGTTAATCCCCATGCCTCTTTCCCCGGTACATTTTCCCCTTTATAAATCGCAACCTTACTTACCTAGATAGTCTACACTTTAAAGGGAAAAAGGGAACACTTTTTATTTGGGGACACTTGCCCTAACATTCACTGGGTCTGGATCAAAGGTACGATGAAGGTCCATATACTATGTGTCTAAATACTTAAACGTTTATACCAACAGACATTTAATGAAGTATGTTCCAACCTACGTGCGCGCCTAAAAAGCCAGGTTCAAATTTAGGAGTCATCGTAGCTCTTAGGTATACTTCTGTCCAAAAGTAACACACCACCAAACAAACACACAGAAGCCCAGCCATCTCAGCTGTCGAACCACAAAGCCTGAAACCAAAATTTCATAGGTCCATACTTACATCCCCTGCCCCACATACAAAAAAACCGAGCTATACACCCTTAACCAAAACCTTGGGTGATAGAACAGTCTGCTCTTTAGAGGGTAGACCAGACGAATTGGCTGATGCAGGCCCCGTGGCCTTGGTGTCTCTGGGATCCACACGGTGGTCTCAGAGCGGGGCACAGACACAGTGGGCAGGGGCATAGCCGCCAGGTAACTGGAGCCAAACGTCTAACGCAGGAGCCCAGAGGAGGGAACCGTCTTCCCCAGGTCTGAGGGCAGGCAGCACGGAGACAGAAGTAGGAGGCAGACCGGGGCTCCTGCGCGTTTGTAAAAGAATTCGCCCCAGCGCGGCAGAGAACGTGCAGAAGAAACAACACAGTGGAAAATTCGCACACACACTACCCAGGTCAGAGAGTTAAAAGCTGCAGTCTCGGGAAATTTCCACACAAACAAATAGGCATCTGGCATTTTCAGCTGATGTTGGAAGGAACTCAAGTCCTTCACACAGGGCAATTGGGAAAAACTCCATATATAAAAAGTGTATTGGGGGTCAAATGTATATAAAAGAATTCAGGCAGGACTTCCAGTGATTTTTTTTTTTTTACTAAAACCCCTGAAACAAGGTGCAGACTCAGAATGTCCAGGATAGAACATGGGATAAAGGATTGCCAGAATTTAGAAAAAGAAAAATCCAGACCATCCAAAGTCAGAAATTATGTTCTTGGTTACAGACACTGTGATCCATCCTTACGGTTTACCAAAGGGAAAAAATCATCCATAGTTCCCTTTTCGGAGTCAGGACTCAGTCACTTCCCTTCGTTATCTCTGTGGGTCTCCTGAATTGTATGAGCTGTAGGTCCTTACAGCAGCTCAGGAGAGCCCGTTGGTGCCCCTCTCGTCTCATCCCTGATGCCAGGGACTTCAGATGGTTACTTCGAATTGGCCTTGGAATTGGAGTGGGAGTGATGTTTAATACAGTTGCAATGGACAAATATGGCACATCAGGGCTTTTCTTCCCTGGGAGATCTTTTTAAAATGAATTTACCAGCACACAACTGCACCAAGACCGAAAGGGGGAAGAAATATCAGATCTCTCTCAATGATGCTCATTTCTGGACTACATATTTATTACACATGCAAGCATAATTTATATACTTGTACCTCAATTTTCAAACACTGATATTTCTTGCTCATAACCTTTGAAGGCAAAATTTAAAGTACAAGCAAGAAATATCAGTGTTTAAAAATTATCTGTGTTTGCTCTCAGTTTATTTTATCTAAATATGACTTTAAAACAATAACTTATTGCTCAGGAAGGTAATAAAAATTAGTTCTTTGTTTAGAAAAAACGGGGGGAAAACTAGATATTTGCACCTGATCAGAAAGTGCTACTTAGCTTTCGAGAATAATTTTTGACCAGCACAAAGCCATTCTTACGTTGATGGTTTTACTCTGGGGGTTTGTTTTCAAAAAATGTCTAAAGCACCCAGTCCAAAAAAAACAGGTGTGTGTGCACTTCCTGTGGGAGTCTGTCATTCCTTCAGTTCCCTTCTTCTGTAAGAAATAAAAATAAATGCAAGTTTCCTCTTTCAAGTCATGCTTCAACACGCCGAGGGCAGACACCGTGCAGCCGCTCCACCTTCGTCAACGGGAAGGAAGGCACTGAGCGGGGCAGGGATGGTCACCAGGCACGGCCTCGGCTGTCTGAGAAGTGTGAGGGCAGAGAGTCACAAAACTTGGAAAAGACAGAGTGGCGGGGCAAATGCACTATGTCACCGATTTCCTAGGAACAAGGACAGAAAACAGTTTCTATAGTTTGTCAGCTTTTGGCCCACTTTGGAGAATACCGAACACATGTGCCATGGCTCCTCTGAGTTCTGATTTATCTGCAACATCTGTGCAGAAAACCACAGACGAGAAGGAAATTACATTGACAGCTTCTTTTACCCAGAGTGCTGCTGTATTTTCTCAGCATTCGAGTCTATACTTGCTCCAAAAACCCATTTGTGAAGGTGAATTGGAAAGTTTCTCATTTGAATGTCCTATAACAGTTCTGACCTCCCTGGGGTTAATTTGTCTAATAAAAAGTAAATATTTAGATGTCTAATGAGGTTCTAAAGAATAAACATCTCCTTTAGAGGAAGCATTATATGGTAGATGCCCTTTACATTACTGTGGTAGGCTTCATAATGACCCCTCAACCTGTCCACATCTCGATCTCCAGAGCGAGTGAATATGGGGTGTTATGTGACTAAATGGATTTTGGGGAGATGACTAAATGAAGGCTCTTCAAATGGGGAGAGTACTCTGGATAAGCCAGGTGGGCCCAGTGCAGTCACAAGTGTCCTTAAGTAGAAGGGGAGAGGCAGGTCGGAGAGATTGAAATACTGTGCTGCTGTTCGTGCGTGTAGAACAAGGGCCTGGAGCCGCAGAGGACAGGCAGCCTTGGCAAAGGACAAAAGGCAAGGAAATGAGTCCTGCAGAGCCCCTCGGAAGAAGGCAGCCCCGCCAACACCTTGCTTTCAGCCCAGAGAAAGCCCTTGTGAAGGGCTTTCCAGAACTGTAGGAGAATAAATTTGGATTGTTTTAAACCACTATTTGTTACAGCAACAGGAGGAAATAAATATATTTACAAAGCAAAAGTTAAAAATCTGTTCCATTTATATGGGAGTAACTGTGCCTGAAGTTCATGAAATCAGAGGTCATGTTTCATCGTACATTATCACTGTCAAAATTATATGCAAATGACTATCCAGAGTTTTGTGTTTCAGCAACACCTTTTTTTACTTGAATACTGAAGGATGGTTTTTAGAGTTAAGGGAAAATATATTGATAGCAACAGTAGCCATAGATGTATTTAAAACACGA
Source organism: Carollia perspicillata (assembly GCA_004027735.1). Classification (NCBI taxonomy): domain Eukaryota; kingdom Metazoa; phylum Chordata; class Mammalia; order Chiroptera; family Phyllostomidae; genus Carollia; species Carollia perspicillata. The sequence continues at coordinate 10,016 of PVKM010010908.1, forward strand.
ACACAGAGTCAGAACTTCTGATGCAGGTAAGTTGCCAGTTGATTATAATAACTTGACTCTTTGATGAGTAAAATCTCACATTCTGTGGAAATGGAGTTTGTTTGTGGGTAAGTGCATTTAGCTGGAAGGATTGTGGGAAGCAAAAGTTCCCATTTTAAAAATGATATTAAGACTACAAGACAAGTCAAAGTCTGATTACTCACGCACCTCCTCTCCAAAAAAAGGGGCGGTGCCAAAGTGAATAGGGAGGGAACAGCCCAACAATCTCTGGTTTGTAAACTGGGACGAGTGAAAATGATCAGACACTGGCAGAGCAATGTCCTCGTGAAACCGTGCCAATGAGGCACAATCTCACAAACAAGCCAGAAACCCAAAGAACAATATAGGTTTTAACTAACTTTTCCCTGACTCAAGAAATCAGAAGACAAAGAAAACAAACACACACACACACACACACACACGTAGAGTTCTGTGAGGAAGAGGCCTACCTTGGAGAGGAATACGCCGGGGCCAGCTTCCTGGAGCAAAGCTTGTGGTTCTTGCTTTTGTGGGGTGGATGAACGTGGGTCCACCTGTGGGAATGAGGACTACTCAAACATGGCAATCCAGCTTGCAGACAGGCATCTCTAACATTCACTTGCTGTGAAATAAGCAGGAATGAGGTGAAATCTTAGATGTTAGAGGGCCATTTCTGAGGTCTGCTACCTTGTGGAGATTTGGGGACACTATCCAGATTTGGGGATGGGGCAACACAAATCCCGATCCATCAGTTTCTCTTTGTTTAACAAATAGAGAGCTCTGGAGGGGGTCTCTGCGTATGAGTCTCAGAACTGTGATGAGCCAAGCACGAGAACAAATAGGAACCCATATGCACCTGAGGTGGAATTGGTGCGGGAGAGCCTCCGAAGAGCAGAAATGGCTGTCAGCTTTTCAGTGAGTACGGAGAGCTAGAAATTCCTGGGTAGGAGGGTAGATAAGGGTCTCCAGATGCCCACTCTTGGAAAGGCTACATGACTGTTCTCTGTCTCCACTCAGTTGCTCCCAACATACTATTCTCACTTTGCAGCAGTGCCCAGAGCTCTCCTTCTCTTCCTTCCACGTCTACCTAGCTGGCTCTGCTTTTAAAAATTGTGTACAGAAGGAGCATACTCCACGCCACTGCCCTCCCCCTTTTCTCCACCCACATTATGAAAGCTGCTCAATTCAGGCCCCAAAGTAGTAGTTGATAAACTGTATCGTTTCACAGGCTCATTTAAAAATTTAATAAAAGATGTACGACCCTCCCTGCACCACCCAAACAGAAGACTGTATGCGTTCACGTGGTTGTACAGCAAACACCATAGATTTACAGGAGTTCACGACCCCCTCAGAGGCCATTTATAGAAGCCCACGTAAAAAAAGTCCTTGCCCTAAAGAATTGTTTCACCTTGTTTTAGGGTTGCCAAGAGCTTTAGAAAGAGAGAGAGAGGGAATGCAATGATGCATGTGCCTTTTCTTTTTAGATAGCTTGGATTGCTCCATGAGCTGTTGAAGACTTGAAAAGCAAATAAACGTCAACAGTTCTGAATCCCAACATTGTTTAATGACAACCTTCCCATGTTTGCCAACTTGCTGCTTAACAACAATCCTGTTGACACTGTGTAAAGAGCTTTCCAGGTCCTCCCAGGTAAATAGCCCACTCCTACCGATCACCTGGCTGCCCAGCCGAATTCTGTAATACACACAGAACTCACGAAGATGAATCATTCTCTTTGCCAAATGTACCTGGACATAGTATAGATTTTACTTCTTCACGAGATCTTTTCATACACAAATCAGATAGTTATGAGAAAGCATCAATTTTAAGCGAATCCCTATAACTAAAATGAAACGAATTGCTTCCACATTTGTGACCAGTGTGAATGTCTAACTTTTCGGAACCATCCCATCTTGTGTTGTTCTAATATGTTTACCACGTGACTCTTGGGGCAGGTGAAACATTTATTTATTTATTTTTAATTTTCATTCACTGCTGAAATCTTACTGAACTAAATTATAATGCGATGGTCATCAACTAATGATAAACAAATGGGAGAAGTGGTAGGTTTCCTGAGGAAGAAAAAGAGCCACCAGGAGTCAAAGGAAGCAGAACTGTTGATGTAGAAAATACAATCATGGAGTGGACGGCCGATAAACAGCATTGTGCCCTTGCTGGCTAAGCGGCAAAGGTAATTTAATCGTTTAATTTGATCCTCTGAGCTCAACCTGGCAAGAAGCCTGAGGCAGGAGCAGAGAGCGAACCCAGGGAGCAGGGGGTGGGGTGTGGAATTTGTTGGGTTGGCTAACCAGGCCCTTCCCTAACAGCCAAGAAGGAAACGGATTACCTGTGGCTGTGACTAAGAGACCTGGGGCCAAAGGACCAGTTGCCTGCATAGAAGTCTGCCAGGAAGTGTAAGAATAGTTCCAGCTTTCACGGTGGTTTTACTCAAGTTTGGAAACAGGTGGAGAGGTCTGAAAAAGTCAGGTGACGGTTTTGACTATACCTGGCAAAAGAAAATAGAAGGGTTTTCCCAAAGTCCAAAGTGATTAAGTTGCTAGAAACCACCTTAAATACTAGAGCGCAGAGTGGAGGTAGACAGATTGTGGGAGGCAGGTTCCTGGTATAAGGTAAGAGGAGCCTGAATTGCGATATTCTCTGAAGAAATTTTGAGGAAGAGACACGTTCAATATCATTTAGTCCACCCTGACTCTCACATTTTACATATGAGGGGCTTCATGGAGCCCCCATGCAGGTATATGACTTCCCTAAGGTCCTGTATTTAGTGGCTAACCTAATAGGCTCAAGAGGTAGGATAATGGAAACCCAGCTGTTGATTAACAACTGAAGAAGTTACAGGTTAGCGAGAGGACAGCAATTGGAGCCAGGTGTTAGTATAATTGAGAATGAAATGTAGTGTTTTTTTCATAGTTCTTTTAAAACTTTGGGGGGATTAGGAAACTTATTTTTGCAAAACTGCATTCTAAATACCTTTTCTGTGGCCATGCCTAGAGAAAACAAAAAACAATCATTATAGTGAAGGGGTTTTATCACTATAAATATCAAGAACATGACATGATCTCTATCGTCCCTCTTATTTAAATAGAAAATTCTTAGAAATGTCATTCGACGATTTCTCCCTATCGTGAATGATTTAAAATGAAGACTTCTACTTATTTCTATGTATAAACTTAGAACAAATTTTAAGCTGGGTAGCATTATTAGATTCTAATATCCCTATGGAATTTAAGGAGCTGAAGGTCTAAAAATGAGCAGAAAAAAAAAGGACACCTCGACTTTATTGTTAATAATTTATAAAAACTCTACTAGAACCATTTTCAAAGCTTTCTAATATCATATCACACAAAAGCAGGGAAAGGATTTTTAGGTAGTTTTCTGTGGTTTACAAAGAAACTTTATCACTTGGAATTTTTTATTATTATTACTATATTATTGACTCAGGAAAAACTGACCAAAAATCTCTGTTGTATACATGCCAAATTTACCTTAAAACATTATCTCAGAAGTAATTTTCTTGAAATTTGTAGTAATAAAACCTCATCACTATAACTATTGTTTCAGTGCTCTGAAGATAGAAAGAGTGATTAAGATATAGTTTTAAAAAATATGGATTCTAAGTCAAGAGAAAGCTAAAGAACCATAAAATTAGTTCCAAAACATGGTAAAAAGGTGATGCTTTTCTCATTAATCTGTAGTTTCAAATGGTCTTTATCTACAAGTAGTTTTTCTTAGCCTTGGATTAAAACACAGTGTACATTTGCCCCTCCAATGTGATGGTGTCAGGCCCTGACAGAATTTGCTGGAGCCCGAGACACAGCACTCTACTAGGTGACTCCAAAAAGAATACAGGAAAGAAGTGGACCCTGTCTTTTTTATGTTCATAATTTTCTTTTTATAAGGGAAATTTAATTTACATGACTATTTAAGTATTTCCATAATAAAAACAAACTAGATGAAAATAAGCCAATGTTAGTACCCAAAAAGCATTTTGACATAAAGAAAAAAATGTCTAAAGTATTTTAAATTCCTCTGTGAGGAATACGACAAATAGCAAGTGTTATGCCAGTATAATTTGTGTGATTATTAATCACCAAAGCCTATAGGATAAAACCTTATCCAAACACGGTCTTTACAAGGGATTGAATGTAAAAAATAGTAATGAAAGCTTTAAAGCTATAAGCTCAAAACTTCAGAAGTATTTTCAGAGAACAGCATAACATACTGTATCACCTTTTTAAAAAGACATATTCTGACTAGAACATTCAGAATTTGACATAGGAAGCATAGAAAAATAAGAAGGCGTACGGTGGGGTTACACACAATGCGAGTGGCTATTTAAGGACGAGGCCTTGCTTCCCAAGTGTGAAAAGGCAATAGCAGTGACCAAGCAGGTCTTCAATTTGTTCTGCCAGGATTTAGGGATAGACGGATGAAGTTCCAAGCAGAGTGACTCTGCATATCACTTCCATCCCCAAGAAACTCCCAGCAAAGTTTCTCAGCAACACTTCTAGTTGAATGATCAGAAGATACGTGTTAATCAGACTACTAACTTCCATCCAGAGAACTTCCATATTACTCAGGGTATTTAATCAATTTTTGAATTCCAAAAACTGTGAAGAAGCCAGGAACGAACCAGAGTTCACCTTCAGTTGCCAGTCCTTGGAACTTGCTCAAGCCAACCTGCAGATGCCAACATCTTTCCTTTTGTCATCCTCTAAAAAAAAACATTAATCTGCACCAATAACTTTGAACACAGATTGACCCTCTTTAAATACATGCAAGTATTTAGGATTTTTGTTTAATTTGGTTAATGAATTCTAGCCTGTATTTCTTGTATACAGGGTCTGGCCGAAGTAATGCCTGTTTCAGTGTGGTTGGTAGGATAATACTATGGGTGTAATAGTCTATAGTTTTAATTTGAGTATTTCACCCAAAATGGTATGCTCCAGTGTGATATTGTGATGTTACAGAATTACATGCTTATGATTTTGTAATAAAATGCTTGGTAATAGATGGGGAGCACCGGGCCCTGCACATCTGAGTCTGATACATCACAGGCTTCTTTGAGTCTTCTGCTGAGGCACCCACCCAGCTGCAGCCTCTGCACTCCTCTGCTGTTACGTACCGGCTCCTCTTGATGGCAAATGGTCTGATTGCGTATATTTCCATGGTACCAAGAAAAGGCCAAACCCACTTAGGGTTTAAAATACAAACTTTAATAGAAACCTCAGTAATCTCTAGATATTAATAACCTTAACATTTTATTCAGCTAATACAATGAATAATACCTATTATAGTTCCTTCAGTGTCACGAATAATACCTTTTTTTCTAATTAAAAGAATGAAGACACATTGCACATTTACAATATAACGGGAGTTCAAGATGTAGATAGGGTGCTATAATTATGTAATCACAAATACACAGGATCATAAAGCAAGCAGTTTGCTGAGAGAAAGGAAGGAATGAAGGAGAGAGGAAAGAGAACCCCCATTTGATCTCCAATAGAGTTGCATAAATATAATGGTGAACATCACTTTTGTGAGTAAACAGTAATGATAAAAAGAACGTTCCATTACAAATCGGTCTCAGTTTTATAGTCATTTACAAAATTCCTTTCAGATAGTCAAGAGAGCTCAGTAGCCTGAGCTGAGCATTTACTCATTCATTCATTCACCAATAAATCAGTACTCACTATATAAAGAGGAAGGCACTTGAACGGGAAGAGTTTCCTTTCCCTTTCTTAGACCTCAACCTTTACTTCTAAGACTAGACCTCTAAAGTGTGTAAGTACCCACCTCCCTTGATAAACATTCACGTAAACACGCAGCTGCCTGCATACATGTCTGTGTGTGCAGGTGCATTGCTGTTGCTGACACACCTCGAGTGAAACTGTTACCTCTACATGTGTATTAGCTGAAAGCATTTGACCAATTCCTCTGAAATATGGCCAACTCTCAATATGTTTGCTAGTTCATTCACTGATGGATTCAATGTGTATTTCCTCCAAAGTATTTCCTGTGAACCTACCATATTCCAAGCAGTGCCTCTAGCACAACTATTCTCCTTCGAAAAGCTATCATAATGGAAAATGAGCTACTGTAAGTCTATAGAGGAAATAACCCAGATACACCTGAGTTTACTAATAGCAAGATGATAAGTTACAGAAATAAATCAAATGGGAAAAAAGCCCTGAGTGCTGAAACAAAAATATTATCAAAATTAGATATCCACCTAGGGGGTCTATTAGTCTTAAAGTAACAGTTAGTGATGGAATTGTAGCATAGGAAACAGCTTCTAGGCAGTAAAAAGGAAAAAAAAAACTGAAAGAAAACATAGGGAATAAGGGTAATTTACCTATTTTTACATTGAAACTACATCTAAAAGAAGCCTGTGTGCTTGCGTACCTCTTCTCTGTCTCCAAGAAGTAAGATGGGGTCTCTAGTGAAGTTGTGAACTTGTATTCCTATGCAAGCTGGGAGCTCAGGTCTCAAATACACATCTGGGCAACTGACAAATACTTTGAGGGGAAATGTTGATGAAGTTTCTCTTTTAAAACCAGTTCCCTGTAAGAAACTGGAATTACGTTTTATGTGAAGTATATAACAAAAACTCAATAGAAAAAAATAAATAAATCTCCTCCCAGAGATGACTTGATCTTTCCTGCGTAAGAAGAGGACTGTAGCGTGATCTCTATCGCTGCTTTGCCACCCCCGAGTTGTGCTCCGGGGAATACGATGGTGTCTGAGCTTGCGTGGGCACCCTTCCTACCTCCAGCCCAGCCCATTACTACTAGAGCATCCGAAGCATCAGTTGAGCTGCGCTGTCTTTTTCAATTCAAATAGAATGGACTTGAACCTTATTCCATAGATGATGGGAATTCAATATCCCTCATCATTTTCCCAGAATTTTGGAAGAGGGAATAAGGAGAGGGTAGGGATGGTGTGTGCTTTTGCTGGCCAACTTGGGCTCTGAACTGCTGCTCTAAAATGTTATGAATTATGCTGGCCTCCCCAGGAGCTTTGTCCCTATTCTACCATGTCACCTCTGAGACAAAATATAGAACTTCCTCCTTGATTTCCCCCTAACACATCATTCACACTAGCAGTGTGAATGTTTAGAACTTCTTAATTAAAGCTTTAGAGATTACAAGGAAATTTGTGTAGTTAGCTTCACAGTGCCTCTTCTTCAAAGCTTCCGCAAACGTGTCTGTTGCCCTCACTGCGTGCAGAGCAGTTACGCTCTCCACCCTTGCAGAGCAAAAGACACATCGACGGGGCCCCCTAAACAAAGGGCTGCATGGTCCTGCCCATTCCTTGCAGCAGTAGCACCCAGAAGCACTGAAATTCCAGACTTTACTCCACTCTGGCCTTCCGCCCAGCCCTGTGCCATCAGATTCTTTAGGGATGGGAACATAATTGATTGATTTGTACTGCTGCGTTTTGTTACTCCCCATATGAGCCAAGTTAGTTATATGTTTGGGTTTTAAATAACTATTTGCTTTTTTTCACTATAATAGACAAGCCTCAGTATTACAGGTTTGTTTTTGTTTTTTTCTGCCATAGGATCACAGGCAAAGCCCTCTCCACACAGGCTGGCTTGTGGACCACCTATGAGTTGCCCATACTTATAATCTCAAAATGCAAACTCCTATTAATGATAGCAAGATATTGTAATAAAGGAAAAGAAAGAAACTTAGAATTCCTTGAGTGTCTGCTCTGTGTCTAGCATGGTAGATCTATGTTCACAACAATGAGAAAAATAAGTATTAGTGTTTCCAATGTTACAGATTAGTGGGCTGAGATCCTTCCTAATCCATATTCTAAGAGAAATAACTTGCATACAATCATGGGGTTATTGAGGGCAGGGCTGGGGACTATACCCAGATCTTCAAGATTATGTGCCTTTCATACATCACAGCGCTAGGAGAAAAAGACATGAAACTGTACCGTAGTCTCCCCTTATTCATGGGGAATATGTTCCCAGAACCCCTGTGGATGCCTGAAACTGTGGACAGTACTGAGCCCTATATGTACTGTTTTTTCTTATACATACAGAACTATGAGCAATTGTAAATTAAATTTACAAGCAATTTACTGTGCTTGTAAATTAAGCACAGTAAGAGATTAGCAACAACAATAATAAAATAGAGTCATTATAACAATGTACTGTGCCCTGGCTGGTGTAGCTCAGTGGATTGAGTGCAGGCCTGTGAAGCCAAAGATCGCAGTTCGATTCCTAGTCAGGGCACAGGCCTGGGTTGCAGGCCAGTTCCCAGCAGGGGACACACAAGAGGCAACCATACATTGATATTTCTCTCCCTAACCCTTCCCCTCTAAAGATAAATAAATAAATAAATAAATAAACCTTTAAAAAAAACAATGTACTGTAATGAAAGTTACGTGAATGTGGGCATTTGTTTCAGGGTAACCGTTGCTGAAGTCTTCATGTAGGCTCAGTGCTTTCTGATGCCATGCACTGCCATCAGCATTTTTTGTCAATGTTTTCCCACCACAAATTTAGTGCCTTTCTATCTTAACTAAGTCCTCAACACACACTGTGGCTGTTACTTCTGCTGTTGGGGGTACAACAGCAAACTGGCATAAATTTCTTTATACTTATGTACAATTCCATGGATAGAAGATTTTACTACTAATGTTAGCAATCTTGGCATACAATTACTTTTATTAAGTTGAGAACTTTACCTTTACACTTAAAGGTAGTACTCTATGGCTTCTCTTTGGCATACCTGAAATTTCCATCATCATTAGTTGTGTTTTTTTTAAAACTGATTTTAGAGGGAGAGAGAAAGGGAGGAAGAAAAGAAGGGAGAGAGAAAGAGAGAAGCATTCATTTTGTTGTTCTACTTACTCATGCATTCATTGCCTGATTCTTGTATATGCCCTGACTGGAGATCGAACCCACAACCTTGGCATCCTGGGACAACATTCTAACCCACTGAGCTCTCCAGCCATGACCCAGCACCATTAGTCTTGTGCTTTGGGACCATTATTAAGTAAAGTAAAGATTGCTTGAATGCAAGCGCTGTGGCACTGTGACATTTGAGCCGATAACTGAATCAGCTACTGAGTGCCTAATGGGTGGGTAGCATACATAGCATAGATATACTAGTCAGAGGGAGGATGCACGTCCTGGGCAGGACAGAGCAAGATTTCATCATGCTATTCAGAAAGGCACACACTTTCAAACTTATGAATTATTTATTGAATTGTTTATTTCTGGAATTTTCCATTTCATATTTCCAGATCTCAGTTGACCGTGGGTAACTCAAAGTACGGCAAACAAAACCACAGATGGCGGGGAGCTACTAAATTTTCCAGTATTTAACCCCCAACCCTGGGGAACTTTGTTTCTGTGACTTTCTCAAACAGCCTCTCACATTCTCCCAGCAGGTGTTGAGGTCTCATGGTGAGCCGCCCAGGAGGAAAGAGCCTGATGAGTCCCAAGGAGCCCTTCCTTATCCCAGGCTGGAGCAACTTCAGGCCTTCATTTCAGGGGTCAATAAGCAGGTCCGGAGATAAAACAGAAGCCTAAACTGGATTGGTAAATTGCACGTTGAAATACCTGGGAAACTACGTTTCCAGACTGATGACAGGTTTGGAGGAGGGGAGAGCACCATTTGCTTGGAGATAAGAGATGCGATGTGGTGGTAAATGCAGGTGCACGGGCATCTGTCTCTAAGTGATACAGACCTCCCCATTCTGGGGGCCCTGCTTTCAGAAAACCGGTTCAGCAAGAATGCAGAAATTTAGCATTGTCTCTGGCCTACTGTTTGTGTGTGTGTGTGTGTGTGTGTGTGTGTGTGTGTGTGTGTGTGTGTGTTGGATAAAATAGATATAACATGAAAATGATGTAAAAGGTCCCTTTTAAATGTACAATTCCGTAGCCTTACATATATTCACATTGTTGTACTGCCATCACCACTGTCTTCCAGGACTTTCTCATCACCCCAAACTGGAACTCCATACCCATTAAACAGTGACTAACTATTCCTCCCACCTTTCAGCCCCAGTAACAACCACTATGCCACTATGCTACTTTATTATTATTATTATTATTATTTTAAAAACATTTCTTGAGAGAGAGAGAGAGAGATTAATTTGCTGTTCCACTCATTAATGTATTCATCGGTACTTGTATGTGCCCTGACTGAGCGTTGAACCTGCAGCCTTAGTATATTGGGACAACACTCTAATCAACTTAACGACTTCACCAGGGCATTTCCTCTATGCTACTTTCTGTCTCTATGAATTAGACTATTCCAGATCACTCATGTATGTGGAATCATACAATATTTGTCTTTTGATGTTAGGCTTGTTTCACTTAGCATAATGTTTCTAATGTCTGCCCTGCTATTTTCTCTTTTCTTTGTTTGTTTTCTTTATCTTCACCTGAGGACATTTTTTCATTGCTTTTTAGAGAGAGAAACATCATTATGTCATGCCCTGTACATGCCCAGACCAGGGATTACATGCACTGGGACCGGTAATGGAACCCACAACCTAGCTATGTTAGCTATGTGCCCTGACCAGGACTCGAACCAGCAATCTTTTGGTAATGGGGTGACACTCCACCCAACTGAGCCATACAGCCATACAGGCCAGGGCTGCCCTACTGTTTTGCTTAAGCCACTAAGTGTAGCTTCTCTTTGCTTCCACTGGACAGTGGCAACAACTTCTCTAGCACGAAAAGCCCGGTGTGGGCTGAGATGGAGAAACTTGATAAACACACAGATTCACCAAGAACAATGTTTGTTTTCACAAGCATATCAACAAAATTCAAAGTGACAAAAGGAAAGCTTTGTATATGCATTTTGTTTATGTACATGGTAACATTTTAACACTAGGAATGAGTATTAAATTTAAATTTCTATTCTAGCCCCTTGTAATTTACCCCTTGGTAATTTCTATTACCAAGCCCCTACTATATTAGAGATATTAAGAGAATGAGCAAGAGATCCTGTCCTTAATAAACACAGTGTGAAAATTGTATTTTTTAGGCCCATTCTCAGCTATTATAATGAACACCACTCTGAAATATACTATATATGATAACTGAAGGATTAAAAATAAAGGCTTTACTGGTGCCTTCAATGGATATTATTCCTAGGGAAGAAAGTCATGTCTACTAAAGGGGGAAGAACTGTGATTTAATGTAATGGAAAGTATATTAAGAACAGTGCATTTCTGGAAAAATAATGCTAAGAACCCAGTTAACAAAATAAGCCAGATTGCCATAAAAAGTTAAAACATCGTATTTCACTAATTCTAAGACACATACTTTTTTCCTTCTTTTAGATCTCTAAAACTGGAATGCATCTTACACTCTAAAGCTGGGTAAATAAAATAACATGTAAAGTACCATTATTTCTTCCTTGGGGTTGTTTGTCTCTTTTCAGAGAAGGTTTTTTTTTTGTGTGTCTGTGTGTGTCTAACTTTGTGTTTAAGAACCCGTGTAGGAGTCTCCCATGTCCTAGTGTTAATGATTGTATGAACCTAGAATTTAAATGGTGCAAAACTCTGACCTTTGGTTTTGTTCCTTGTTCAGACTATTCCTGAAGAGTGTAGGCACCGAAGCAGAAACAGTGTCTGAGAATGGGGATGTGTAACTCAAACCTTCTCTGTAGAAGCCTGAAACATGTCCACCTGTGTTTGCATCTTGCCTAGCTCTGTGAGCTGGGACAGATTGCTTGCACTTTTCATGGCTCAGTTTCCTCAAGGGGTGAATAATGGTATCTACCTCACAGAATTATGGGAATTGGGTGATTTTGATACAAGTAAAGCACCTACAGTAATGCTGGGCCTCTGTTACCACTGTGCCTCACTTCCTTAGTGATCTCTCTAGGCCCATGTGTTTAATGATGTCCCTTATTTGGGACAATTCCCAAAACCGTATCTTCAGCATAAGCCTTTCCCCTGAACTTTAGATGTCTGTACTCAATTATTTACTCCACCAGAAAATCTCATATTAGCTCAAAATAAACACGTCTATAGAACAACTCTCAATTTCTTGACCATCAGATTATTTTTCCTCCAATTTTCCTGATCTCCATAGATGGTCCCTGATCATCCTTAAATCACCCTGCTGGTCTCTCACATCCCATATCCAAGCTATCGGCAAAGCCTGTCAGTTCTTTCAAAATACATCCAGATTTGACCATTTCTCATTACCTCCCCTGCACTTACAAGAGTTCAAACTATCAACTCTTTCTTGAACTGGAAGCCTCCTTCCATTTTGCTTCCTAAATTATTTTATTCAGAGCAGTCTCCTGAAATTGTGACCCATTGACATGTTACTCCTGTGTTCAAGACCCTGCAATCATTCTCCATCTCCTTCAGAGTAAAGCTTAAGACCTAGCCCAGCCCATCATGTGGGGCCTGAGCTGGCCCCACACCACCCCTTACATCGCCTCTTCCCTTCATTCTTCCCCAGCCGCTCTGATGTCTTCAAAAGGCTCGTGTACCGTCTTGCTTTAGCTAGTGTGTCTTTCCACAAATATCAGGTGGGCTGGCCTCTTCCTTTTCTTCGGGTCTCTTATCAATTCAGCCTTCCCTCGCTGACCATGATGTCGAAACAGCATCCATTTCCCTCCTAACGGTACACTCTGTTTCTTACTTCACTTTACTTTTCTTCCTTGCACTTATCACCACGTAATACATCTATTTATTTGTCTTCCTCCTTGAGATGAGGGATCTTGTTCAAGCTGTATCCCTAGGGTAGAACAGTATCCTGGTACACAAGAGGGGCTTGATAAACATTGAATAAGTGAATAAAATAACTAATGTGTCACTTTCTAAGGATGACTTCGTTGGAATCCTCATTTGAGTGACTGGGTTTCCCACTACAAACGGATTTGCATTTATTTTATGGGTCTGAAACATTTAAAGATTGGGCTAAAGGAGGCTTGCTTTCCCCCCGCCCCGTCATATTTTCCTCCTGAGATTTGGATACTGTTTCTCTTACTCACTTGTTCAGAGCCGATCAATGTCACCCTTTAGTCTGCTGAAGTCGTTGCTGAGTGATGATGAAGCATTTCATCCCTCCGGGAGCTTAAAGTACTGCCTCTGTAGCATGTACAGTTGCTGCTGGCTATGAGTGAAAATCAGAAAATCTCCCACTAGAGAGTGTAGACAAGGAACATTCAGACTCTGGGTCAGCTCAGAGGGCCTTTCAAGTCTCCCCTTCAATACTCGTGCTGATTTTTAGTGCTCATGAAAGCAAGGTACCCCAGAGAGTTAGCTGTAGTCTAATGCACTGCAGGATCCCCACAGAGCTTCAACCACAACCCTGTAGAGAGAGATCGAGGTCTCTCTGGTGATGAAGCTCATCATATACTTTTATAACTTAATTTCTAATAAAATGGTACTCGAACCAAGAGAAAAATCCCTGGTGGGTTTTATTGTTAGAGCTGGAGCAATGAAGAAATCAACCCTTTCTCATTAAGGTGACTTTTCATTCAGGAGAACCAACATAATTACTTCCTAGCAATGTGGTGGCCTTGGTCTGCTTGGGCTGTGATGACACAATAATACCATAGCCTGGTGGTATAAACAAGAGAAACGCAATTCTCACCGTTCTGGGGGCTGGGTAGTCCAAGATCAAGGAACTCACAGACCAGGTTCCTGGAGAAAGTCTGATTCCTGGCTGGTAGACAGATAGCTTCCTTCTGCTTGTGTGCTGATAGGGCCTTTCCTCGGTGCATGCACATGGAGAGAGAGAAAAGGGAGCTGTCTTCTTGTTGTAAGGCCACTAATCTCATCATGAGGGTCCCACCTTCATGAACAAATCTAAACCTAAATTTTTATTTCCCAAAGTCCCTTCTTCCAAATACATCACATGAGGCATCAGGGCTTCAATATATTAATTTTCTGGAAGCGGGGGACACACGAACATTCAGCCCTTAATGGTGGTTAAGAGCTTTGAAGTCAGAGTGATGTGGATTCAAACTTGGTTAATTATTGAGTATAGTTGGGCAAGTAACTCAACTTTTCTAAGCCTCTGTTTTTTAAAAACTATAAAATGGACAGTCAACTATCTCACTGAAGTCTTATTGGTAAAGTACTTAGCAAATCATCTCTGTAGAGCAACATTTTAGATGGTAGCTGTCATTTTTGTCTTCTAAATGCCTCCCTTTACCTTATGTAATCACTAAAAATATTCTGGAAGGTATTCTACTTATAATGAAATATGGCATAATTTTACTTTTTGATTTGTAATGTATTAAAATGTAAAATGTATTATCCCTTAAACAGAAAATGGCTCCATAGGTTCCTAAGCTGTTATTGTAAGATGCCAATTTTCACATTATTTAGGAAATTTATCAAATATTATTTTATAAATAAAAAAGACATAAAGTATTAGATTGCAAAAATTCTACTGTATACTTATACATAAATACTATAGCTTATTTTCAATCTAATATGAAAGTAGAAAGATAACATTTTCTGACAAATACAAATTACTGTATTTTGCCACATATAATGTGCACTTTGTTGCCCAAATTTTTGAGGGAAAGGCAAGGATGCACATTATACATCGGTATAATGATTACACACCACGGGGACATTAAGGGGCATAATAGTCCTATATATAATGCACACAAAAATGTGGGTGCACATTATACACAGCAAGATATGGGGTATTTTTACGTATATGAAATACAGCTTAGTTATAGGTATATAAAAATGTCTAATAAATGGTAACTTCCCCTCATCCTAATATCTATGTAAACTTTAGCATAACCTAAATTGTATATAGAAGTCCATGACAAAAATGTTAACATTTTAATTTTTAGATATTAGGTTAGATTTTTAATATTATCATTTTGTTCTACTGCCTGACCTCTCCAATTTCTAGTGCAGACAGTAAGGGGTAGGTACCTATACTCTCCTATCCAGGGTGGCCCTTGAAGCTGTTAATCATTGTTAGGTCTGCTGTAATGTTTACTGTCTGCTGAGATTCAGTTACTTATTAATTGAGCCAGTACTTATTAAGTGTCTGCTGTGTACCAGGCACTGTCCTAGGTGGGGGTACTACAGACATGAATAAGACAGATAAGGTCTACCCCTTGAAGAAGGTTAAATTCCAGTGCAGAATGACAGAAAATAAACAAGCAAACAAACAATCAAAACAATTTCAGATTTTCAAAAGTGCTAGAGAATGTGGACAAATAGTCCATGCAGGGTGGTATATATTCCTTTACATTGCTGGTCCAGGGTGGGGGGCCTCTAGAAAGGGTACCCTCTGAGCAAAAGCCTGAACTTTGCACTGAGCAACCAGCCAGGTGAAAGAACCAAGAAAGGACGGTGTGTTGAGAGGGAAGAGCAAACCTGAGACCTCGAGACAGATGAGAGTTTATCATGTTCAGAGACCACTGAGCAGACCAGTAGGGCTGGGAGCATGCTGAGGAAACCAGTCTGGAGGGAGACAGGGAAAGTAGGCAGGCACCAGGTTGTCTCGTGTTATGCAGTCCAAAGGAGAATGTTTACCTTTTATTTGAAATTCAGTCAGTAACCGAAGAGATTTTAAGGAGGACAATGACATAATTTTACTACATATTAAAACAATAAACTTGGCAATTGTGTGCTTCATCTGCTGGAGAGGGGGGTGAAAATGTAGGAGTCTAGGTTGGTGGCTGTTTCCATAATCCAGGCTAGAGAGAATGGGGTTTAGATGAAGGTGGTGGCAGTAGAGATGAAGAGAAGGGGAGGAATCATAAACCCTTAGATAGGCAACTTGAACAAGTGAAAACAAATTGGTGGGGGTTGGGGGAAGCTTAGTGTAGGTTTTGACAAGATGAAGCATTATCAAGAGTACTAAATTTGATATGTTAAACTTGGTATGTTTATACTATACAAGTAGAAATGTCAAATACATTGTTGGATATGGGTCAAAGATAATGCCATTTAGGGGCTAATGGCATCTAGATGAAATATAAATTCTCCGGGTTAGGAGAAAGCATAGCCTCCAACATGGAGAGGTCTTATTTATAAGGAACCAGCACAGAAAAACAGAGATTGTGAGAAGTAGGAGAAAAACCAAAGAATGTGTAATTGAATAACAACCATGATTCCTAGCAAGTCCCGTCCAAGTGCTGCTTTAAATGCCTTAAACTATTGTACTCCTTAAAATTTCAAGAGCTAGGTGCCATTATTACAGAATTTTATAGACAGGGAAACTGAGGCACAGTGAATTAACCATTTTGCCCAAGTTCACGCAGCTCATAAGTGGCAGATCTTGGACTCAATCTAATTCCAAAGGACATACTCTTAACTGGAACTCCACATTGCTCTCTAATTTGCAAAGGAAAAGCAGCCTTTTCATCCCCTTCAAAAAAATGTGTCAAATTTCACTGAGAGACAAAATAAGATGACAAGATAGCATTCATTGTACTTCTCGCATGAAGATGGGCCATTTCAGTGGAGATAGCTTTTTCAGAGTAATGATGGTAACAGAAGACAGAGAGACGGGGGTTATCAAGTACGCAGGAAGGAGGAAGTGGAAACCACAGCCTTAGATGACTCTGGTGCACAGAATACAGAACAGAACAAAGAAATGGTGTTAGAGCAGGAGAGGGATTGATTTGGGACTCAAGAGAGGTGTGTTAGATAGGTCGTCTGGGAAGTAGACCTTAAAATGAAGCTAGAAGTACAAGGTATTTATTGGGACGATGCCTTCGAAATATAATGGAGCAGGAGCAGGGGTAGGCAGCTGATCTAGTAATCCCACTTCTGGGTAGTTACCTTAAATAACTGAAATAAGGATCTCCATGAGATATTGGCACTTCTATGTTCACTGCATCATTTTTACAGTATTCAAGATGTGGTAACAACCTAAATGTCCATCTAGAGATGAGTGGATAAAGGAAATGTGGTATATCCATAAAATAGAATATTATTCAGCCTTAAAGAAGGTAATCCTGCCATATGGGATAACACAGATAAGCTTCGAGGACATTATGCTAAGCAAAATAAGGCAGTCACAGAAGGACAAACACTTCATGACAACTATGAATATTATAAAATAATCAAACTCATAGAAGCAGGGAGTAGAGTGCTGCTACCAGGGTCTGGAGGAAGGAGAGATAGTGAGTTGTTAGTCAAAGGGGATAAAATGTCAGCAATGCAAGCTAAATATATTCTGGAGTTCTGTACAGCATAATAGCCAAAGTCAACAATGCTGTATTGTACAGTTAAAACATTGTTAAGAGAGTAGGTCTCATGTTACCACAGGTTTTAAAAATGTGTTTAAAAAATCTGGGTTCTCTTGAGCAAAAAAAGTGAAGGCTTCTAAATCAGGGTTTCTCAGTTCAAGACCACCTGAGTTTACATGGCCTGGCATATATGCTAATAACAAACAGAATCTGAAACACAGCTCGCCCACCAACTTAACTCTGCCCCATGTCAAAAGTTAGGCCTACTTACATAATCAAATACTCATTTGATGATCTTTGTGAGTATTTAATTTTATCTAAGGCGTTCAAAGTACTTGGTAAGTACGTAAATGCCATTTACCTTTGCTGGTCGCTCCCTGTGTCCGTGAAATGGTGATATAAAGATGCACATGCACGTCTCTAGTTGGAAGACACCAAAGCAAATTGCAGAAGAGTTCACTGAGCTAAGCTATATTTTAAGAGATCTAGAAACCCTTTATGGTACTGGAATGATGATAAAGCACTCAGCAAATACGAGTCAACAGTATTGAGAAATTAACTCTGTGCAAAACACTGGTCTTCCTGCCTGCTCGCTCAAGCACAGGGTTAGATGCATGGGCAGCAAAAACATTTTGGGAGGATTTGTGCTGTGTCTGTTTTTACTGGGATGAAAGACTAAATTCCTTGGATTGACTGATGTTATGAAACACACACACACAAAAAAAATTAAAAAACCCACACAAATCACCGATACAAGATTTTTCTATGCTATATCAAAGTGTATATGTGTGTGTGATACATATATATATATAATATATATATTTAAGTCAACAAAGCACCTGTGAAACAATAATATATTCTTCCTCAGAGCTAATGGGCTTCTCATTAGAAGGAGAATAATTCCTGGGACATCAACTGTTTGAAGATTCTTAGTGAGAATTATTCTAGCAATCTGAGGCAGCATTAAGGCAATAATATAGCAAGCATACAAAAATATTCACAGCTACTCTCAGTTCCCTGGGAATTTAGATGTTTAATCCCATATGGTTAAAGTACTTGTTATGCATGATAGAGAATGATTCCAAAACAATACAAATCACCAAGGAATAGTAAGAGGGAGTTAAAAATGAAGGGAACCTTGCTTTTCTGGTGAAACGAGAGTTGCCCGCAGTTTCGGCCAGTGGTTAACAGAGCACTATATCCTCTTCACACAATCTTAGATTCTATTCTTGTTCAATAACCCGACTATGGAAAATTTTAGTTTATTCAACCACTTGTTTCATCACAGTAATGATCTCAGCACAGGCCACTGACTCCTTACTCTCGGGTGCTACAGGTTGTTCAGTGGCTGCAAGGTGATCTGTAAGGGAATTATGCAGAGTAGTTCTAGTGGGAAAAGAGCAAGGATGACAGTGTCTTGAGTGTCACGGTTGCAGGTACAAAGTTGCTGCTCCACGCCCCTTAGAGAAAAAGGACATTGCACATAGCAGGAAGAACAGCACGCTCCTCTTCCTACCTTGCATTTGTGAAGGAATTTCCTTCTGGGGAATAAGGGGGCTGGGCCTCATGTCGGTCTCTAAGCAGCACTGTGACGGCTTCGTTCTCCTGAGGACCCCAAAAAGGAAGAAAGAGGTCTCAGACTCATAAACCAGGAACTGTAACTTTGAGAGCAAAACTGATTTTGTGTGCTCAGGAGATGCGATGAAATGCATGCCACAAACTCTTCTCTTTGTGAAAGGTAAACTTCTCCTGGCTGAAGAGAACAGCAATAATTATTCAGAATTCCTGAAGTAGGCCAACCATTTGTCCAGAGGGCAAAGAAATCCTGCTTGACTGGCTTCCACTCGAAACCAGTGTCAAGTTCCCGACCTTATGAACTCCCCAGAACAATATTAGATGGAAACAGAGGAGCTGTTCCCCTTAACTTGTTCTCTCTCTCTCTCTCTCTCTCTCTCACATTAGAGCAGAGCAGGCAATGTGGTTATGTTTACATTGGCACTCACAGACTATCTCTTGGGTGGAATTGTCATGTTTTATTATGGACGTTAATCCCTTATAGACTGGATTTTTTGTTTTGTTTCCCTTTCTTAAAACGGCAGTGTTCACTAAGGGAGATCGTTCTTTCCTTGCAGGGGGTGGTGCTGGTAGGTGCACAGGTACATCACTGCAGACGCACTCTAATAGTTTACTTCCAAGAGGACACCACTGTGTCCCTGGGCATCTACTCCCTTTTTTCTCTAAGTGTTTTCTGAGTGGAGAAACGTGAGGGATGAGCCGTTCCTGTCTCAAGCAGTGGCTCTTAAAATGTGGGGTTCTTTTTTTAATAGGAGAACATTCAAGTTGAATCTGTGTGCATAGGCATGATAATTCCATGAAAATTGCAAAGACAGTGAGGCAGCATTGGGTATATAAGGCATTTGGGGACAGAGGAGAAAGGGGAAGGGGGTGGGGCATTAGATGTCAGAAGTCAGAATGGGCTGATTTATAGAGAGTTGCGAACGCAGAACACTCACATGGCAGGGAAATCCTGGCTGGGCGACTCAGAAACAATGAGACACAGTGTGCCTTGTCAGGGGTGTCTGCCTGAAGCCCTCTTATTATCACACTTAACTCAAATTAGGCTAAGGTGGCATCTTCAGTTCTTCCTGAAGTAAGTTTCTCTGTTTAAATCTCTTGGGCAGGAACGGGGAGGAGGGTCGAATTTCGGGTTGTGGGGTCACAGATTTCCTTAAAAATTTGATGATAACTAGGAAGGTACACTGGACAGAAAAAGAACATTTATATGCTCACAAAAAATATTACATAGGATCTCAGGGATTTCAGAACCCCCTGACATGTGCAACGGTCCCTCCCCTGAAAGTTACTGAATATTAGATACGTCTCGTCTAGTGAAAGGCAGAGATGTCTACCTCTACCAAGATTTGGAAGACTTGGCATGCCCCACTACCCTTCAGCCTGCAGCTGAAGTCTAGGCTTTCCTAGTCAGCCCCGTTGCTCTGAGCTCTGCTATCAAGAAATACAGGCTGGTCATCAGTGGCAACAAATGGATTCTTCGTAAGTGTTGATTATGAAGCAAATGCCCTACCCTATCCTCCTAAAAGTTGAGTTCTTAAAACTTTAACCACAAACAATTCATTGCAACTCACGTGCAGCTCTCAGGAATTCACGTATGAGAAAGACGCGCGTGATTTCAAAACTGGCTCTAGCTCGGCGGTTTTGCAGTTGCCTATGTGAAATGGTCAGGCAATTTTAGCTTTGCTCTTAGGAAACACACAGCCACGTCTTGATACATTCTTTATCATAAGCAGCTTGGATAATACTCCTACTGCTGAATTCAAAGATTAAAAGTATCTGGAGAAAGAACTAACCTCTCTCTTCCTGAGACATTTCCTCCGGGGCAGGCCAAATGTACACTGGGAAAAACGAAGAGAAAAAGCTTATCATTTTTCTAGCCGTAGTATTCTGAGCTGTCAATTCAGCAGCTTGCACAAGAACTAAACCTACTTTAAAGAGAGAGAGAGAAAGAGCTTGAAAGTGTTGTACTATTAGCTATTCTGATTCTAGTCCGTGCCAGGAAGCAAAGGTTCTTATTATACCATGTTCTATTTTTGATCTAATCCATATCAACAGCCTGAAGTCTCAGCATGGTAATGCTGGGGAAATTCTTTGATGATAATTGGAAACTGCACCGCCGTGCCCCTTAAGTTATACAATCCGACTGTCACCGGGGTGTCATTTGGGCTAGGAAGAGCCGGGGATAAGAAGAGCGGGCATCTGAAGTCAACATGGAGGCGACAGTAGCAAGTAGAGCCTCTTGTGAAAGTCCTCCCATTGGCTAGGTCGAAGGTGTGCTTCTGTACCCGGATATTTTAGAGACTCAGTTTACCACCACGCAGACACCCAGACAGCACCCACGTTTCCCCTCAAGGAGACAACACAATATGGGAGGAAAAGTCACACTCCACAGCAGTCATTGAAAACAGTTAACCATAATACTGGGCGTTAAAACCTGGCACCTTCTTGTCGTGATAAAGACTGTAGCAAGAACAGGAAATGGCACAGCACAAATCCGTTTTCATGATAATGATCTCATGAATATAAAGGGCATAGGAAATGGAACAAATGTAACCCATTCCATTACCACCTTCAGACGGTAACCTCCTTGTCCTAGTCACATGCCCTACTTATGGTCCAAGTGCAAAGGAAGTCGAAAGGCTGACTGTGACACCGGGGAACCAACAGCCCCCCCTGATTTGTGTGTGTATGGGTGCCTGCACGCATGTGTCTTCCCTCCTTTGACCTCTGTTGCACCAGAGAATTCCTTCCAGCTAATTCCCTGAGTTTGACCTGAATTAAGCAGGTCAGACACAGGAGGAACAAAGAAACCTAAAAACCCAGAAGTCTCCTGGGAATATGCACTCTCCTTGCCACCCTTTATCAGGATGAGGAAACCCTGACCTTACCCTAAATAGAAGCAGTAAACAAAGAGGTTGACTGAATGTCTTTCTTCCTTCCCAGCCTCCAAGCTTCTCAGCTTCTTGGGGAAAATGAGGCTTCTGTCTCATGGTGTGTTCTCTCTCCCCTATCTAAGGAGGTTGCAACTTGATTAGGGCTCATGTAAAAATACAAAGGTCCCAAGAACACAAGGAAGCCAGGACAGGAGGTCAGTCAGGCCGGGCCGGAGTGGGGCTGCCTTCCATTCCTCTTGGACCTGGTCGTGTTTTACAGGCGGATCTGTTTCCCCTGGAAAGCTCTGTAAGCAATACTATGTGAAATCCGTAACATCATCTCACCCTAGGAGGACTACTTCAGATACGAGGGGGAGTCGTGAGGAGCAATGGCTGAGTTTGCCAAATAAATACGAGAGAAAAAGCCAGATTGCCTGGAGTAATGTGCCCACACCCCACAGCAACCAAATGTCACCCACTCTGCTCAGCTGGCTAGTGACTCTTCACAAGGCATCCAAGTAGCTGCACCATACACTTCCTTCCCCTGGGGGTTCGTCCGGGCCTGATGACACTTTACATTTCAGGCATCCTGGGTGCCTGTCCCTTCCAGACGACATTCCAATTACAAAATGGTCCTGGCTGCTTAATGAGAAATGCAGTCATGTTCCTTGCCCCTGTTATATGTCTCTTGTTAAGTGATGTTGGGAGACTCCCAGGTGATTTCACATGTTAAGATAGCAATTGGTGGCCTCTTTATCAGATGCCAAGCAAAAGGTTCTCTGTGGGGCACGTCGGTTTCCCAAGTATCCTAGCTTGATCCTCAAGACAAATGACATTGAAATGATATTTCCAAAGAAAAGAATGAAGCTGTAAAATTAAAGTAGGCAATGAGCACTAAAAAAAGACTCATTGGACTCATTGGAGAGCAGTTCTACGTGAGAAAAAGAATGTCCTAGAAAACTGGTTAAGTAGTTTCCAACCTCTAGTGCCTTCCTAGGAGGTGTTCACTGATTGTGTATGATTGTGGATGATGAATCACAATATGGGCTTGTTCTATTTCTTTTAAAACAGACTCTTTTGAAAAGTAGTATGATTGGGATAACTACAATCTTGGTTTAATTATTAAATGTATCTTCATCCTACTCTTTTTTTTTTTTTAACAGTTTTTATTCTGTCTTTTTCATTTCCCAATGAGTGCTTAGGCGTATACATGCCTTCATGGCACAACCATTTCTTTTCATTCTCTCACTCTTCTATCAGAGACACTGTGGTTGGCTAAAAAGAGAAACACAATGAGAGAGCGCCCAGTGGGGAGGCGATCTCCCCAGCTGTGGGACCTGGTGGTGAACCCTTGCCCTCTGAGCCTCAGTTCTCTCATCTCTAAAGGGAAAAGGTTAGTCTATTTGATATAGGCCAACCTTTTGTTCTGAAATCTACGTTTTAGTTCCCTCTAGTTCTAAAAATCCAAGAGGTATTGGGTTTCTATAAAATCCAAACCCGTGACACAGATAGCACCCGTATTTGTTGTCGATGTTTTTCTATGGATTTTTGATGGACGTATTGAAAGGGTTTCTTTTAGGAGGGCATTATCTTCTCTCTTCATGAGTGTTACAGCTCCAGGTCTCCTATTTCCTGCCTGTAGTCCTTTATCTCTACAGATGAGAGGCACAGTTGCTACCTTAAGATGTTTTCTGTGTCAATTTGTTTGCTCAGTGTCTATTTCTAAGGAATAAACACATAAGAATAGGGAATGAATTTATGGAGTGAGTTTCATGGAAAGTCTGCAAAGCAAACAACAGACCTGTGTGAAGGAGGAGGAGGAGGAGGGGATTTTAGTTAGGACGCTGCATATAAAAATCTCCAATGTAAAGGAATTATATTTTTAGTAACTACAACGGACTAAAGGAGGAAATAAGTTTGTACACCTGAAGTTCTAATCTGTATTTGTGAAGGAGACTTTTAACCGCTGTTAAGCAATTGTATACCAGGTTTGTTTTTTTTTAAAAATAACCCAGTCTCTGGACATATAGTTAGGAATAAAATATTAGCAATACTTTTCCAGTGCAGAAGCATGAGCCGGAAACAACTTTCGCACGATGCATAATGCTGTCTATAGATAATCCTGAAGTACCCCTGAGCAGGGCTGCCCGCTGGCAGGTCTGCCATGGTCCCCGCCATCTCCTCCACTCCGGCACTCTCTCGGGTAACCCAGGTCTGCTTCAAAGGCGTTCACCCTGTGGACGCAGAGATAAGGGCTGTCTCAGGCTTGTGCAGACAGTAAGTACTGACCACAGCGAGATGCCGTTTCCCATCCCAGAAGTGGTATCAACCGAAAAGGGAACTTTCTTTGATCTTATCCAGGGACTTTGTGCCATTTTAAATGACTCCCCTGCACAACCTGTTTCCCAATCCCACAGTCATCTTGGTTGGTTGTT
>PVKM010010909.1:0-34096 GCA_004027735.1 Carollia perspicillata
TCTCTCTCTCTCTCTCTCTCTCTCTCTCTCTCTCTCTCTCTCTCTCTCTCTCCTCCTTCTTTCTTTCTCTTTCTTTTTTCTCTTAGTACTGCTTGGTTTCTAATAGTATCTATTGATTAGACCTACCTGAGCCACTGGTTGAAGCAAATTGACATGGAGTGTTCTGAGGTACAAAACAGTGTGCTAAGGGACCAAATTATATGGTCAGCCAAGCTAGGGGATTTGTCTCTACTCTCTTTTTCTTGTTGAAAAGGTCTCTGCTAGGATGATTTCTCTGTATGACTTTCTTGATTGACCAAACACACAGGGTCTCTTCTGGTCTATTGCTGCCACAACAGGTGAGAAAATCCTGTCCTAGCACTGCCTTCTGTATGTGAGGATGCACCCCTCCCCACATCCCCCAAACAAGGACTCACCGATATCACCCATCAGCAGTGCCAAAAGGGATTTCAAGTGCTATTTCTTCCACCTACATCCCATTCCCTTAACTCTTGCCTCTCTAGATGAAAAAACATATCCAGATTCCTTGAGAATTTTCCCTATTAAGTTCCTGGTAAGTAAGAGGTGTAAATTAGCCCTGGTTAAAGTCATACCTCCATTAAGTCTCTGCTATATATATGAAAAATGTTTGAAGTCTTAACATGTACAAAACATCTGATAATAAAATAAAAATTTTCTCTTAGCTTTATGTGGAGTTTAATGAAAGTAGGGTAGGGAGGCTTGTGGTTACATGCTTTGTTTATACTTTCATCCTATAATACAGATTTTAATTGGGAGAATTCCTCCAGGATCTGTCATATAAGCCCAATAATTTTCAAAGTAGCATCTCAAATTGGAACACATAATTAAATTCTCATGATTTACATTTTGCTAAAGGACATACATTAATAGAGAAGACAAAAGAAAACAGACCTTTAGTACCTTTATCTAATTTCTACTGCTTATGCATGGTGGTACCTTTTTGATAATCAGTTTGTGGGACTATGTTTTGCTTATATGATGAATTGGGGAAAAGAAATAGAAAATATATTTTCTTGTCATTCAGCAGTACCCCTAGTTGTTTTAGCAATTCACATTTTTATTTTTTTCTCTTAATTTATTGGTACGACAATAATTCATTTGTGCTCTTTTATATTGATTTTAAGAATTTTAAATTTATAGTATATTTATAGTATAAACATTTTATTCTTCATAGTCTCAATATTCAGATGTTGGTTCTGGCTTAGACAGAGCTCTTATTTTTCATTTAGTAGATCTGGGTGAGACAGATGAATATTTACTTATGAATGCAAAACATCTGCATATATCCACACCAACACTTATAAAGAAACCAAAGTATTCAGACCTACCAGATGTACATCTTAAAACTGAGTGGACACATTCTTTTACTTTTGAGGTAAAATTTAAAAATGATAATATTGATCATTATGAAACTCTGAATTCTACTTCTTAAGCATTTTCTGTGAGCCAGCCCTATACTTCATACATTGTATATATTTTATGCTATCTATAATTTACCATGTTAGATATGTTTGTCTTCCCTATTTTCAGATGAAACATTGGAGATTTAGAGAGCTTTTATGACCCATCCAATGTCACTTACTACAAAATAGCAGAATTTAAATTTCAATCAAGGTCTACAATACTCCAAATCCAAACTCTTAACTACTATAGTACATGATATTACTCAATTAAAATATGCTTAAATTTATTACAGAGAGATTCCCTTCCAGTTTTTCAGGCATCAACTCCTCCATAAATACCAGGACGCCTATAATTTCACCACATTGCAATCACATGAGACAACAATAGTGTCCAAGTCTGGCCATTCATGAGTGTTCATATTTCATATGAGTCACATTTTCTTTTATTTACATTCATTTTAATCTCCTTTTTCCCCGCGTTTATCAGGACACTTTCAGAATTTTGTACTGTACAATGCCCTGTAAATGCCATTTGACTTTAAAACCCCTAATTACCCTTCAGTTGCAGTCTGCAAGCATGGCCTTTTGCTTAGAAAGAGTGTCAGGCAGTCATTGGATGCCCACATTAACCTAGGAGCTCAGTTTTGCATTTTGATTGTACAGCTGGTAAAAAATAATAATAATAGGTGGACCAAACATCAATGCCAATAAGCACATTTGAGCACTGTACCCATAAAGTAGACTGTTTCTTTAGTGCTTTTGTCACTGCGATTTATAAATGCCACTTTGCTCAACATTTTCAGGCATGGAGTAGTGGGGATAGGGAAGCTCAATCTATGTAGGGATGGGGAACTTAGAGCATCTTTCATCTAACAATAGGATAAAATTTAGGAGGGGAGTTGTCTTGCCCTTAACAAAATTTTACTACAACCCTTAGAACTGGATAAAATCTGCCTAATAAAACAATTTAGTAGATGTCACGCTATTTTGAGTCCTCCCTGGACAAGCAACATAGAGCTGCTGCTTCTCTAAGCACCCTGATAAACTTGAAGAGAAATCTATGAGGTGCTCAGGGAGGCAGAGAAGCAGAATGTACTTGTGCTTTTGACCAATCTGTCTTGCTGTGTTTTAATCGTTAATTCCTTAAGAACCATAATTCTTTCTATTGCATGATGCTCATTTTAAAGGATGAAAAATAAAATAAATAAGTGTGGATGCCCACATCTTTCTTTTCTTTTTGGTGAAGTTTATTGTGTTATCATTTACATAATAAAATTTACCTTTGTGCACATTCTAACTTGGTGAGTTTTGACAAATATGTACAGTCACATAAACACCACCGTCACAGTAAAAATATAAACTACAGATTTCCCCTACTATCAAAAAGTACAGCAATTTTATAAAAACTTTTGTAAGCCAAAGCGATATACAGTGAAGAAGCAATTATCATTAATTTATATGGAAATAATTTTGATCCTCCTACACCAAAAATTCAATGCATTCACAATGTCTTTCATTCACCATGATCAAAATACCTAATTATACTCAGTTTCACACTAAGTGTAAAATCCGTAATGAGCTCTCTTAGGTTTTTCTTATACCTTAGGATCCATCTTGCTAATGGATAAACAAAATAAATGGAGATAAAGCATAGATGCTCACAGACTTAGTTCAAAGTGATGGCAGCTTGACACTGAGTGGGTTCCTAGGGAAGGAGGTTTCCAGGGTCACTCTCACTGCTCCAGTGCTGCAGCCACTATAAAGGATGCTGCAAAACAAACGCTGAACACTATTTTTGCTTTTCGACTTCTGTCATAAGAGTGAAAACCCTTTTTAGATCTCTTTTGGTTAGCAAAAGCAGGTACTGATGCATGTCTTTCCTAAAATTCGAACTTTCGAAATGCAAGAGAATACCTGTATCTCCATCATCCCCTAAAGTTGCCTCATATCTTTTTCAGCCAATCCCCTTCCCCAGCCTCTAGTTCATAGTAACCACTGTTCTGATGCCTCTTCTTCCAATAGTTTGATCTTTTTCAGAATATTATTTAAACAGAACCATATAATATGTACTCTTTGTGTAAGACTTTTGAGATTCACCCATGTTTGTACATGTGTTAGTAGTTCATTATTTTTTTATTACTGAGCAGTATTTCATATATTGTATCACAATTTGTTTACCCATTAACCAGTTAATGGACATTGGAGTTGTTTTAAGTTTGAGACTATTATAAATAAAGCTACTGTAAATAGTCTAGTGCAGGTTTTCTTTGGTCATATATTTGTATATTTCTAGTAGGTAGTATGTTGGGTAACATGCTTATCTTTATAGGAAACTGCCACGTGGTTTTCCAAAGTTACTATGCCATTTTGCATTTCCACCAGTGGAAGAGTTGGGCTCTGGAACAACAGCAAAGGACATAATTTAAGGATCTAGTGAACTCTGAAAAAAGGTTGTGGTTGAATAATAGTATTCTACCATTGTTAATTTCTTAGTATGGATAAAAGGTTATAAAAGATATTAACATGATTATGTAAACGAGGTGAGTTGTAATGGGAACTTTCTATACTATTTTGCAACTCTTCTGTCAATTTACATTTGTACCAAAACAAGAAGTTAAATATCACACAGGGAAGAGTCAGAGATTAGTGAAAACTTTAATGAATTAAATGTACACATGGTGGTCTTCATAGTGGTCCCTTATAATTCACTATTCTGTCCCCTTCAGACATGAGATGTATCCTGCCAGCTAATGATACACTTATGCTAAACACAACCAAATAGTAGCCTCAATCGCAGCAAATTTGCCAGAAGGAAATCTTTGCTAGAGATAATGAACACTGTAACAGGGGGATAACTAGCAAACACATCCAATTTCCAGCTATGTAAGGATAGAGAATTAGAAGTGATTCACATGAATGTGAAATGAAAACAGTATAATTACAGTCATGTCACAAGTGTAGATAAACTTTCATATTCTGTAACATATCAGGGGGAGTCCCCAAAACCAGTATTTATAAAAGTTGTGTATTATTTATTCTTACCCATGTAAACTCCTGTTATTATCAAAGTACTCTCCATTTGATGTAATACACCTAATAAGACATTTTTTTACTGCTCAAAGTAGTTTTTGAACTTGTGGATTTTGATGCTTTTCAGTGTTTCTGACATTTTTTGTTACATATCTTTCAGATTGGCAAAATGTTTCCTTTTGAGGAATTTTTTCATCCTGGGAAACAAAAAAAAAGTTGTTTGGGTCAGAATCCTGTGAATAGAGATGGTGGGACACAGGGGTCATACCATTTTTTTTTCAAAAGCTGCTGAACACTCTGCTTGGTGTGGGCAGGTGCATTTGTAAATCACCCATCATGAAATGTGCAGACACTTTGAGAGAGTCTTCAAAAAAATTCACTGAAACTGAACACAGCCTCTCACAACAACACCAGTGGGTACACTAATACAGATGGGTTCCTAGAACACTCACCTAGCTGGGGAAGCTTGCCTTCTAGAAGATAATTCTAGGATTTTTGGGTCCACCCACTAGTTTGAAGGGAACTCGATCATTTGTCTATCATGTATAACATCCCATTGGTTGACTTGATTGATGGTATCATGTTAACCAGACAAATTTAGAAACTTCAGGCCAAGAAAGAGGTGTAGGCAGATACACTTTGCCTCCTCACATGACAAAAAGAAGGACAACAACACACAGAAAATTAAAAAATGACCAAACTGCCAGAAAAGAAAACTGTATGGAAGTCCAACAACCAAGGAATTAAAGAAACATTCATCCAGACAGGTAGGAGGGGTGGAGATAGGCACCTGGGGTGAAGAGAACTCATGGCAAGGTGGTGGCAGAAGGACTGGAGTGGGTGAGGTGGTGGCTGGTGGACTGGGCAGTCCCATATTTGCATGTGAATAAACAGGGAGGAACAACTGGGAAGCAAGACAGATCACACAACCCAGGGTTCCTGCACTGGGAAATACAGTCAAAACCTCTGACTATAAAAATCTGTGGGGGTTGTGGTGGTGGGAAAAACTCCCAGCCTTACAGGAGAGTTTTTTGGAGAGACCCATGGGGTCCTAGAACATGCACAAAACAATCCACCTTGGAATAAGCACCAGAATTTGCTTGTGGGTAGCAGGGGATGTGACTGAAATCTGACCAAGAGCTAAGCAAGTGTCATTGTTCCCTCCTGGACCCCTAAGGCATATACAGCACCACAATGCAGGGACATGGGTCACCCACCCTGGCAAATACCTAAGTCTCTGCCCCTTATTACATAATAGGCACACAAAGACAAAAATATGCCCCAAAGGAAAGAACAGATAAAAACTCCAAAAATCCAACAAGTGATGAAGAGATAGCCAACCTATCAGATGCACAGTTCAAAACACTGGTAATCAGGATGCTCACAGAAATGGTTGAGTATGGTCGCAAAATAGAGGAAGAAGTGAAGGCTATGCAAAGTGAAACAAAAAATATATAAACTTCTGGCCAAGATAGAGGCATAGGTAGACACACTGTGCCTCCTCACACAGTCAAAAGAAGGACAACAACAAATTTAAAAACAAAAAACAACCAGGACTGACAGAAAATCAAACTGTATGAAAATCCAACAACCAAGGAATTAAAAAAGAAGAAACATCCATCCAGATGAGGAGGAGGGGTGAAGATGGGCAACCAGGCACAGAAGATTCAGGGCCAAGTGGCAGTGGAGGACTGGGGTGGGTAAGGCAATGGCTAGTGGACTAGATGGTCCCACATTCACATGTGGATAAACGGTGAGGAATGCCTGGGAGTGAGACAGACCTCAAAACCCTGGGGTCCAGCTCTGGGAAATAAAGCCTCAAACTACTGATAGAAAACACCTGTCTGGGTTGAGGCAACAGTGGGAGAAACTCCCAGCCTCACAGGAGAGTTTGTTGGAGAGATCCACAGGGTCCTAGAATGTACACAAGCCAACCCACCTGGGAATCAGCACCAAAAGGTCCCACTTTCCTTGTGGGTAGTGGGAGAAGTGACTAAAATCTGGCAGAGAGTAGAGCAAGTGCCATTGTCCCCTCTTGCACCCCTTCCCCACATACAGCATCACAATGTAGTGATGTGTGTTGTCCCACCCTGTTAAACGCCTAAGGCTCTGCTCTTTATATGTAGCCAGCATGCCAAAAAAAAAAAAAGAATAGCCCAAATGAAAGAATAGATCTAAGCTCCAGAAAAAATACAACTAGGTGGTGAAGAGATGGCCAAACTATCGATACACAGTTCAAAACACTGGTAATCGGGATGCTCACAGAAATGGTTGAATTTGGTTGCAAATTAGAGGGGGAAAAAATGAAGGCAATGCTACGTGAAATAAAGAAAAATGTATAGGAAACCAACATTGATGGGAAGGAAACTGGGACTCTAATCGATGGTGTAAACCAGAAGGAAGAAAGAAACATCCAAGCAGAAAAAAAATGAAGAAACAAGAATTCAAAAAACTCAAGAGAGGCTTAGTAACCTCCAGGACATCTTTAAACATTCCAACATCTGAATTATAGGGGCACCAGAAGGAGAAGGGGAAGAGCAACAAATTGAAAACTTATTTGAACAAATAATGAAGAACTTCCATCCAGCCAAGATGGAGGAGTAGGTGGAAACACTGTACTTCCTCTCACAACCAAGATTAAGGACAACAAATATTTACAAACAATAACACAACCAGAACACAGAAAATTGAACTATTGAAGTCTGATGCCACTCAACCAGACCGGTAAGAGGGGCGGAGTCAGTAGCTGGTGGAGAGGGAACACAGGAAAACGCCCTGGCTGCCAGGCTTGGGAGCACCGGGGAGCATAGGTGGCAAGGAGCTTGCAGGCCCTAGATGCAGGGAGGAGACGAGCAGAGCACACAGGGCACGCAGGGCAGTTGGCCAACCTCGGACACACATTCACGTGCAGATAAACTAGGCAAGAGTGGGCAGTGAGCCGGACCGCACAGCCCAGGGCCCCAGCAATGGGAAATAAAGCCTAAAAACACCAATTGAAAAGGTGCCAGGAGAGGCTCCCAGCCTCACAGGAGAGGTCACTGGGGAGACCCCCAAGGTTCCAGAGCATGCATAAGCCCACCCACCTGGGAACTAGCACCGGGGGGCCCAGTTTGCTTGTGGGAGGCAGCAGAGGGGACGGAAATCTGAGAGAGCGCGGAACAGGTGCCATTGTTTCCTCTCTGACCCTGCCCCCACAGGAAGTGTCACAACCCTGGGACTAGGTTGCCCCGCCCTGGTGAACACCTAAGGCTCTGCCCCTCATATGTAATAGGCGCCACCTGACCAAACATGACTCAAACAGAAGAAAAACTCAGAGCCCCAGAGCCAATACTTTTAAGCAAGCAAGAGATAGCCAATCAGATGCACAATTCAAAGCACTGGTAATCAAGATGCTCACAGAATTGGTTGATTTTGGTCGCAAATTAGATGAACAAATGAAGGCTATGCTAAGTGAAATGAAGGAAAATGCACAGGAAACCAATAGCGATGGGAAGAAAACCAGGACTGAATTCAATGGAGTTGACCAGAAGGAAGTAAGAAACAACCAAACAGAAAAGAATAAAGAAACAAGAATTCAAAAAAATGAGGAGCGGCTTAGGAACCTCCAGGACATCTTTAAACATTCCAACATCCGAATTATAGGAGTACCAGAAGGGGAGGAGGAAGAGCAACAAGAGGAAAATGTATTTGAACAAATAATAAAGGAGAACTTCTCCAATCTGGCAAAGGAAATAGACTTCCAGGAAGTCCAGGAAGCTCAGAAAGTCCCAAAGAAGGTGGATCCAAGGAGGAACACACCAAGGCACATCATAATTACATTACCCAAGATTAAAGATAAGGAGAGAATCTTAGAAGCAGCAAGAGAAAAGCAGAGAGTTACCCGCAAAGGAGTGCCCATAAGACTATCACCTGATTTCTCAAAAGAAACCATTCAGGCAAGAAGAGACTGGAAAGAAGTATTCCAAGTCATGAAAGACAATAACCTACATCCACAATTATTCTGTCCAGCAAAGCTATCATTTAGAATGAGAGGACAAATAAAGTGTTTCCCAGATAAGGTCAAGTTAAAAGAGTTCATATTCACCAAGCCCTTAGTATATGAAATGTTAGAGGGACTTATATAAGAAAAAAGATGATCAGAAATATGAACAATAAAATGGCAACAAACTCACAACTATCAACAACAGAATCTACAACAAACAAACAAACTAACTAACTAACTAATCAAACAACTAGAAAAGGAACAGAGTCACAGAAATGGAAATTGCATGGAGTGTTATCAGTGGGGAGAGGGACAGGGGAGAATGGGGGAAAAGGTACAGGGCATAAGAAGCATAAATAGTAGGCACAAAATAGATGGCAGGAGGTAAGAATAGTACAGGAAATGGAGAAGCCAAAGAACTTGTATCTATCACCCATGGACATGAACTAAGGGGAGGGGATGTGGGTGAGAGGGGTATTGAAGGGCAGAGGGGAATAAGGGGAGAAAAAAATGAGACAACTGTAATAGCCTGATCAATAAAATATGTTTTTAAAAAAGGCAAAAATTATAACTAGACAAATTGCACACAAAGTGCTAAGTACATTGGAGAACTTTATGTGTCTCCAGAGGATGAGAGATAAACTAGAGAAAATTCCAGGTGTGTGCCACATCAGTGAAATTTTCAGAGGTACAGAAGTTTAAGGTGTGCCATGATGTACCACCTTTAGTAAAAGGCATATTATATCATCTTACTCTTCCCATCACTGAAAAGAAGCACATGTTTGGAAGGCTGCCTGGCTTGAATGGGGCCCAATGCACAAAAAAGCTTCAGTCCAATTATTCCAGTTGGACCATTTTACTTAGAAATTACATATTACCTAGAATACTTCACTCTGATTGTAAATGTGCCATGTGACATTTATTAAATTTCCCAAAAGAAAAATTACATTTAGACCCCAGTGTATCTGTAGCAAGGTCCTGCCTTGCAATAGATAACTATACACCATTTGACAAACAGTTGCTGGTCTGCTACTGCATCCTGACAGAGTGTCTGACCATGAACACCATATGACCATGTAGCCATATCTATACCCTGTCAAGTTCATAAAGTGGTAGGTGGGGCCAGTCCACACCAATTCATGGTAATATGAAACTGGTATGTCCAGATACTATAAGATAGCTGCATGAGTAAAGCCCACACATCCGCATCTTTTATTAATGTTGCATTATGCTCCTTCTTGAGCTCATACCTGTAACAACATGAGGGAATTCCTTTTGACAAGCTGATAGGAAGAAAAACTCCAAGCTTCAGAAATATGGTTGTATATTTTATGTGGAAAGGAAAGTGGTCCAGGATAAGAAGGCAAAGGGCTAATGAGCAATGGCTGATGACTGTCTGAATATGTATGGGCCTAGAAGAAGAAAGTTGGAAGACTGAGGACAAAGGGACCTGGAGAAAAGACATGTCTAGCTGCTGAAGCTTCTGCTACACTGCTTCACAGTTTAACTTCTTTTTCTCCCCAATCTTGTTTCCCTCCCCTTTATATACACTTTCATGGAAAATTTCTGATAAACTTTTTGGACATAAATCTTCATCTCATAGTCTGTTTTCAGGGAACTAAATCTAGTTCACAGAGAAACACTAAAAAAAATGAATAAATCATTCTCTTCCCCCATTAAACATCTTTTTCCTAAGATGAACTTATATTTTAGGAAGCAAAAGGTGAATGATTATAACATATTTTCCACCTGCTTAACATACCAAAAAAATAGAAGGTGATGAATTAGAAAAACCACAGGCAAAAGAGTAAAAAGAGTAATTTTAAAAATTTTGTTAGCAGTGCAAATGTGCATATTCATATAATGGACAACTCTCCATCTAAGACTCAAGATATCACCCTGACAAGGTTACATTTCCCTTTCTACATAGGTTTAGTTTATATAAAAGGATATTTAAACATTCTTTGAGCCCACCCTTTTGAAAATATAAGCGTCATCATCTAACATTAAATTCATAATCTGGCCATAATGTTCATTTCACAACACACTAAGAAACCATTTTACAGAAATTTCATCCTGAATTTCTCAGGGTATCAAGCAAAAATAAATAATTTCCTTGTGTTATGCTCCCATCAACAAGAACCTAATTTTGCCAGTACACTATGAAATATAAGATCATTAAGTCTTTTGGAAGCATTTGACTGACAGATAAAGACAAAAATTGTCAGATGCCTGATGGCTAATCTCTAATTTCAGCTCTACAGTATTTCTAAATGTGACATTAAATAATTTCTGAGGAAAATAGATTTCTACTCATCTGTTTTGAACAGATACCTTCAAATTTCTCATTGCTTAAAAATTCCCGAGATTTTATACCTAGAAGAAAGTGTACTACTCAATAGAAATTTCTCAACCACCAGACAAAATAATAATGAACATGAATAATGTTAAAGGTGAAGCCTAAATCATTCTGTACAGAGTTCTTAATATTCTTCTTCACCAGCAATATTTTTGCATATAATTATAATATGCAGATGCATATTTTGATAATATTCTTTTACTGACCAATTTAAAAGCAAAGGAAGATATTAACATATTTACAAAGAGCACAATCTAACCTAATTTGAAAATAATTCTGCAAATATTACATGCCTCACGATGTTCATCTGAACATCCAAGATCCTTTTCTGTTTACAAAAATATAAACCTAAGACCATGGTAAGTAGGATATAAGGAAGAAGAAAAATAATGCCAATTGAGACTCTATAATATTACAGACACTATATTGTACACGTTACAAATAGTATCTCATTAATCTTCACCCACGTCACTGTAGGGGCTTCTATTTCCTTCTGACAGATTGGAAAAATACATGCCATTAATTTGCAAAAATCAAATAGCTGTATCTTCTGATACTTAATATATGCAGATACTGATACTGCATCTGATACTTAAATACCAACAGGCCTTAGGCATCAGATCCCTGACAACATGACCCCTCTAACTACCTTCACTTTCTAGGAGATCTCCTTAGCCCAGTGGCTTTAAATAGCATACTATTAGTTATCTATTGCTGCAAAACAAATTACCCCAAAATTAGCAGCTTAAAACAACAAACCTTTATTATTACACATGATTTTGGGGGGGCAAGACTTTATCAGTGACTTGGTAGATAATTTTAATTAAAGGTCTCATGAAGTTTCAGTCTAGCTGTCAGCTAATCTGGAGATTATCTGAATCTTGACTGAAGTTGAGGAATCTGCTTCCAAGAAAATCATCTTCACCTTCTCATGTGGTTACTGCAAATAGGCCTCAGCTTCTTCCTGGATGGTGGAAGAAGGGCTCAGTTCCTCCTGACAAGGTACACTCCACAGTGCTGCCTGAGTGTCCTCACAACATGACAACTGCATTTCTCCAGAGCAAGCACTCCCACAGAACTAGGCAGAAGCCACAATGTCATATAATATAGCCCTGGAGGTAATATTTCATTACTTTTTCTGTTTTCTATTGTTTACATAGGCCAACCTCAATTCAAGGTGTGAGAGGTCTAGACAAGGACATAAGTACCAGAATGCAGGGATTAGGCCCAGGTAAAAATGAAGCTCTTTAAATTTAAATCCTTAAGTATATTGTTTCAAGTTCAATTTCTCTCTAAATCTAAAGGTCTGTGAAACTAAGGAGACAAGTCATCTTCCTCACACATCAGACAAAAGAGGTACTTGCATACCTCTACTCTACCTTGGGTTGATGCTAAGCCAGCTAAGAAACAATGTTTTTAAGCTTCTTAAAAGCTCTATTATTTGATTAAGAATGTCTGTGAGCTACACATTTACTGCCTTTAGAGCTTCTGTTGTCTGACAGGGTGATATTCTGATACACCACTTTTGATATTGATGATGTCTTGGCAGCATTTTACTGTCATATCCTAAGCTTTATCTTTAGTACATGTTTTCCTTATAGTACCCTGGGTCTGATAAATTTTTAGAAGCTATTTCTTAATTTTAGCATCATTCCCCCCCACTCCCAGAGAACCTGAGAATTTTCAGCACCATTGCATCTCAATTTCTTCAAGTTTAAGAGTTCTCTTAGTCCTTCTCTCATTTCACACTTTACTATGAGCACCAAGGTGAAGACAAATGGTACCTTTAACACTATAGCTGAAAATCTCCTTAGCTAGATAATTCAATTCTTTAGGAACATTTTCTACTTCCCTCATTAAAGTAGGGAATGGTGTTGCTAAACGTTTTGCCACTATATGACAGTATCTCTTTTGTTCCAGTTTCCAAGAAGGTTTTCCTCGCTTATATCAACCACAGCTTCCTTTTGCACATTCTGTTACTTACATGAACCAACCCTAATAAAATGTAGGAGGGGACCAAACAAGGTCGTGAATACCAGAAGCCAGGAATCATTTGGGCCATTTTGGAAACTATCTACCACAACCTGATGACACTCAATTTTTATTTTTTCAATAACAACTTCTTCTTGGAATTATGGATTTGTAAATCCAACTGCATACTTGGAATTTACACTTAGGGGTAAATTAGTATTAAAGTTTAAGAGAACTCCTGACTCGCTGCCCATCACCATCACCCTTTAATTCATCAGTGTTCTCAATTACAGTTAATAGCACTACAGATTGTCTTGCTCCTCAAGACAAACTTTGATTTTCACCTTGACTCTTCTGTCTCATATGCCACATTTGATTCATGAACCTGTCAACTTTCTTTCCAAAAACATAGCGAGATCAATGATTTTTCACTTTTCACAACCTCCATAATTATCACTTTCATCCAAGCCACAATTATAATATGCAAATGAAATAATAGAAAAACATTTTCTTTTTTTCTGCTACCATCAAGAAGGACCTAACTTTGTCAGTACAGTTTGGAATAAAATATTTTTAACATTTAAAAATTCTCTTAATAGCCACTTACATAGAATACATAATGTCTGACATCTGGTTTGGGGACAGACATTGATTTTGGTACCTTAGTAAGAACCTCTGAATATGGTCCCAACATGTTCTGCTGGGGGTCAAAATTCTTCACACAGACTTTTTCCTTTTGTTTTGTTTCAGTCCCTCTCGAACCCTTTGTCAAACTTGACTTTGTGTTTTGAATGGGAAGGTGTCACTATTCATCAAATTAAACTGCATATAAAAATGCATTTTAATGTGCAATGTACACTAAAAGCCTCCGTCAGAAATTATATGACCCAGCTTTATAATGTAATTTTTGCATTAAAACATTTTATCACAATAGAATTACCAACGCTTATTGTTTATTTCTTTTCCCTCTATAATTTAGCCTTCTCCTAGACCAGCAGGAACTTTTTTTCCCCTTTGTTAATGGTACAAAGGGAAAATAATAATAAAGATGAACATGGTTTGGACCTTTGAGTTTTCAGTAAAAAGAGTAAATGGAATGGAACATTCTTCTATGCACCGACATCAAACTCTGCATGGGGACAAGGATAAAGACCCTCCTAAGGGGTCTTTATGTAACTGCAGTCTGATCAAGACCCCCTTCAAAAAGTGAAAGTTCATACTTTATAACACAGACTAAACTTATCAAGGAGATAAAAAAATCAATACTACAAAGAATGTTGCCCTCTTTAAACTTCTGTTACATATTTCCTTCTCCGGATATCTCACGTCAGTGTTTTAGTTATCTGTAGATGTGTGAAAATCACTCCAAGCCTTAGCCTCTTAAAACAACATTGACTATCTCTCTATTTCTGTGCATTGTTCTGCCTCGAAGTCTCTCATGAGGTCACTGTCAAGCCGTTGTCCAGGCCTGCAGTCACATGGGTTTAGAGGTCCTGCTTCTGAGCTCGCTCAGTTGGCAGCAGGCAGGTCTCAGTGCCTCAGTGGCTGTTGGCTGATCACCTAAGTTCCTTGCCACGTAGGTCTTTTTGATGAACTACTCACAACTCATTTCCTCAGAGCAAGCGATCCAAGAGAGATCCCCCAACATGAGAAATAGTCTTTTCATAAATTAATCTACATAAAATGGCATCGGTTGTGTTATACAGCAGGTGCTCAAATAACAGCATTTCATTCAGTGTAATTGGGTTATAACATTGATGAGAGAAAAAGTTGATTTCAGGCTGGGGCCGCTGTCTGTGTAGTCTGCACATTCTCTTCATGTTTCTGTGGGTTTTCTTCAGGGACTCTGGTTTCCTCCTACACCTCAAAGATGTGTGTGTACGGTGAATTGGCATCTCTGCATTGCCTCAGTCTGAGTGAGTGTGGGTGTGGGTGTGGGTGTGAGTGGCCCTACCATGCAAGAGGATCCTCTCCATGGTGATCTTGTCCTGGCTCCCTGAGCTGCCAGGAGAAGCTCTGGCTGCCCATGACCCTGACTTGGAATCAGCAGGTTGGAAAAGAATATTCTTGTTTGTTTTTGTTAACCTTTCTTTAATGTTTGTATAGCTCACATCTATTTCAGTGTTTAATATTAGAAGTGTTTGGAGTCTTTATTTAGAAGTTTGATGATGTTTTGTGACCAGAAATATGTGACAGAAACACTTATTTATATCAATTAGCCTGTAAAATAAGTTTTGTTATATGTTATTTCACTTAAAGTAGCAGTTTCCAAGAACCTATCAACAATGATAAGTGATGACTCACACTCAAGTTGAGTACAGTAAATCTCCACCTTTTGAAGGAAGAAGCACTAAATAATTTAAGGTAGTATGCCTAAAACCAGCACAGCCAGATAATCACCCAGTTCAGGTCATCCCTGACCCAGATCTGGTATGGGTTCTGCCATACTCCCCAAGTCCTCCTAGAGGGACTCACAACCAATCTGTGAAAAGACAATCTTTCTTTGGCTGTAATGTCTATGTAAAACTTCTTGTACAGTCTCATTCCGAAACCAAAAACTGCCAGCAGGAAAATGAAACTTCAGACTTTGTCTTGCAGCCATTTCCTAGTGGTTTTCAGAGCAAACTCTAGAGTTAAACTCTTTAGTTTAGATACTGGCTCAGCCACTCATTTGTGGTGCAACTTTGAAAATGATTTAAGCTGTATATTCATTAAAATTCTCATGTGTAATCCAGTAGGTTCTCTGAGATGTTTAAGTTATCAAATATAAAGTGCTTAGAATATTGCCTAGTAGATAGTAAATCTTAATTAATATAATTACCTTTATTATCATTATTATTTTAGTTAAAATCACATTCACCCACTGGTCCCAATCATAAGAACTTGGTAATGTAACTACACAGAAACTTCATTTCTTTAATATGATTTTTTTTTTTTATTTCAAGCTAGCTTTGTCCAATCTAATAGCAGTGTCATGACTCACTTGCCTCCTTTACACATAACTGCAAGTCTATTCTCTTAATCATTAAGTTTTTAGGACATCAGGTTCTAGTCAGTGTTAAACTGTCTTAAGAATAAAGTCATAGGTCTATTGATCAAGGGATCAGAGTTTCAATCAAACTACAGATAACATCCTGATTTCAGTTATTTATAGGCAGGATGATAAGAAGCTAAGAGTATTCCTTGGTAAGTGGAACAGGGAAACTGAGACAGATAAGAAACTGGCCAAGCAATTTAAAACCAGACACAGGTCACCTCTCTAGAGACAACATGTAGGCCTCAGTTGTAGTTCAGCTCCAGGCCCAGAAAAGCAGCAAAATCAGGTGGGCAATGCCAGAACCAATTGCAATGACTAGAGACCACCTGCTCTGTCACTGATCAGTCAGTGGAGATCACAATCCTGAAGTGGGACACCTGGAGAAATGATGAATAGTCTACTGGAACCCTCCCCTGAGATCTCACCTAAAGTTCCCCCCTACAAGAGAAAGAGATAAAAACTCAAAACAAAACAAAACAAAAAAACAGCATTCACATGCTCTCCTTCTGAGGAACAGGCTGTGTGCCATTCCCTTTCTTTTCTTCCCCCCCCTTCTTTCTTCACAGACATGCATCTCCTAAACTCTTAGGCATAGACAGCTGGCAGCTTGTCCCAGGCTAATCCCCTGAATCTGTTCCCAAGCCCCTACTTTCACTGACTTCCCAGGGAGATAAAACAGCCCAGCCTAAGCTTTCCTTTTGCTTCTTCTATGCTAAGCCCTTCCTTGTTTCATTGTCCCCAGCTTTAATGAACATACCCTCATAGTCACATGGACTCCTGAAATCTTTCCTATACAATGTCAAGAACATGTTATGGGAGAAACTCCCAGAAACTTGATTATTCTTGCCAATGCAGTAAAGAATTACCAATCAGCAAGTCTATTAGCATGCAAGCAGGAATTATTGCTAATCTGTTCTCATGGAAGAAAATGAGCCATAGTTAAGGTGAGGGTAGGAGGTGTGAAAGGCATAGGTTCAGGGCAAAGCAGGGTAAGGTCAGTGAAAGTAAGGGCAGCCAAAAGCTGGGTTGGTGAAAGCAGGGGTGGCAAATGTGAGCATGGCCAGAGGCTAGGTTGCCTGAGGCCAGGCGGCCAGAAAGCCTAGAGAACCAAGAGTGCCAAGCTGAGAGTCCTTTTTTCTGAGGACTTACATAGTTGGTGGGATGGGAGTGAAGAAGTTACATATTGATTGACAGGTAAAGGTAGTGCCAGCTTTCAATGGAGAGGTGGTGTGAATACCCAAACATGTTAATGGCATCTTCCTTTGGGAACTATGGATCATTTTCTGGCCTTTTAGGCCCTGGGATGAAAGCACAGTTTCAAAGGCTTTCGTTCCCAGATAGTGGAGACAATACATAGAATTTCAAAGACTACCCTCTTCCCATGTTAGCATGGTGTTTCTTGTGATGTTGGAACACCTGGCATCAGGCTCCAGACTACTGAGTCAATGGTTGAGATTTGTCTCCCTCTTCCTCCCCACCTAGGTTTGCTGTCTATCCTACTTAACAAGCACACACTACCAGCTGACTCTAGGAAGACACACTCAGGGCCAGGTCCAATTAAGCCCTTCGGACATCAGGTTCTGGTCAGTGTTCAACTATCTTAAGAATAAAGCCACATACAGATCTGTTGATTAAGGGATCAAGAGTTTCAGTAAAACTAAAGGTAACATCTTGATCTTAGTTATGTTTCAGCCCCAGACCCATGAAAGCTGAACAACCCTACTGACATCACCTTCAGGAAACAAGACAGAATGAAGCCTTGGTTGACATCGAGACCTGATACAATGATTAATTGTGCCTTAAAGTGCCCCCAACCAATCAGCAGCCATGACTGATTATTTTTCCCTACATAATTTATTCCCTAGAAGCAATCAAGAAGCCAAGTCTTAGAGTAATGAGTTCATCTGTGTCTTTGAGCTTAGGACCATTTTCCTAAATAAACCTTTTCTTTCTTTGTCACACTCTTGTTCTCATTCTATTGGGCATTGATGCACGCAAGCAAACAAACCCTTTTGGTTCAGTAACCGTAATAAGCCAGATTCTATTTTAGCCACTGGAGAGTCGCTAGTGAACAAAGTAGACAGAAGTCTTGCCTTTGGGTGCTTATTTGTGGATCTTGCTCAAGTTAGTCAAGCCTCCTCCATAGCTTTACTAAGAAGGTGAAATAGGGACAATAGCACCTGAATGGTTTCGAGGGCAAAGTGGGAAGTACAGAGAAGGTGTTGTTTGAAGGAGTGTGTCTTAATTATCAGAAGGTATTCTGCTACCCTGCTCTATATGTTTCCAAGAACAAAGCAGAGCAAGTCTTTGCTTTGCCAGTAGCATTCTGTGAAAATCGGAACAAGTTATTTCTTCTCTCTTGGTGTTTGGCATTTGCAAAATAAGAGTGGGGGAAGAGCGGTCTAAACCCTGCTCTTTTATTTGTTTGCTTGTTTTTTTGTAATGCAAGTGACTGATTTAAGCTTTGATTGTCTAGGCATTGTTTGTCAAACACAGAAGGCATCCAGTTCAGTGATGTTATCTCAAATAAGCACATTGCCAGTTAAAGGACAAGATAAAAGGCCAGGTGACTCTGACCCCCCACTCACTGAGGTGCCTTTGTTTGGAGATACTGGTTGATTTTAATAACTGATCATTTTGACTACTTGTTTGTTTTCTCTTCCTCTGCTTTTATTTTCTGCTCTTAGGTTTTAAATTCACCAATGAACAGTGAGCCCATAAAACCTTA
Source organism: Carollia perspicillata (assembly GCA_004027735.1). NCBI lineage: Eukaryota > Metazoa > Chordata > Mammalia > Chiroptera > Phyllostomidae > Carollia > Carollia perspicillata. The sequence continues at coordinate 18,532 of PVKM010010909.1, forward strand.
CTATGACTCCCACTGTAGACCCCTATAAAAACAGAATTCCAGGCCTGCTTTCTTTCTGTCTCAAACCTTTCTTTGTGTCTCAAACCAAGAGCTCGCTGCATGGCCCCAGAAGTTCTGTGCAATTATCAGGTCTCAAGTAACAAACCTGTATCTTTTTGAAGTGTCCTGATGGTTTCTACTGGAGGGCTTTTGCAACCATCTTAAGAACCTAACGGGCTGGTTCTCCCACAAAACTGGTTAGTGATAAATTGAGACTAGTACAAAGCGCTGGGGTTGTACTACATTCATGTTTTATTTTTTTTTTAATTGTCTTCCAGAGAAAACTGGAATTCCTTTGAGCTGCTTTCAGGATTTTGCAAACATTTTGGAATTTTACCTAATTTATTTATCAATATGTCATTTATTTTTTAAATCTTTAATAAAAACCGTATACAATCAAATGGGTTATATCAAACATTAGTAGATTAGTCTATGCAGATTAAAATTTGTCCCTAGTAATTTATTTGTTAATAAAAATATATCTGAACTCAAAAAATAAATTGACACTAAGTTTTATTTTGATATGTTCTATAAACTGCAATTCTTAATAGAAGTTGAATTGAATATATAGGGTCATAAAATGACTTTGAATTAGATTCGTCTATGTAATTGTGACTAAAATTTTTGTTAACTAATAGCCACATGGGGTTCTGCTGCCTGCCACCCATAAATTCTGGAGGCAGAAATTTGCTTAAAAAAAAAAGGAGACTTTTACTTAAAGTCTATACACTTTTGGAAGAATAACACACTTCTGCCTGAGAGCCCATTCCCTTTAAAACCTCCAAAGAAAAAAAAAAAACTCTGCCACTCTTTACCAGATTAGTATAAGGCTGCATCTGAAATTCCTTCTCCCACTTAAAATACCATCGATTGGGAAAACACAGGTGGCTTAGCTGGCACCTGGTCACAGTTTGGAATCAGGCATCTTTCTGGAGTCTGTTCATGCCAGCATCCTACTGGAAGCATGCTGCCCTTTCCTCTGGCCCATGACCACTGGTCTAGTGCCTCCACTCTGCCCCTCCGTCCCATTGCCTGCCAGAGAGTCCTTGCACCTGTCTAGGCAGGATCATGCTGCTCAGCACCAGTTGCTCTTGCCATGCCACTTCTCATGCAGGGAGGGAACTAGGGGGCCTGTTGCCTGGCCATGCAGCTTCCAGTTCCAGCCAGTTCTGTAATGCTTGGAAGCCCCAATCGGGCAAGCGAGAGTGAATCGGAGGCTGAGACTCCAACCATCCTTTGTTTAAGTCTTCTGTCCCCAAATCCTGTATGCTGTGAAAGCGTCCAGCTTCCCAGCCATCCCAGGCTAGTGTCTGTCATGCTTGCCACTACATGCAGCATCTCTGACCCTCCTCTTCCCGCCACGATGGGGGGAGTAGGAGGAGGGTTTCTAGCCCTGTGTACTGTGCAGGGCATCACATGCTGGTTCGCTTACTCTTTACTCAGGTTATGGATGTCTGTCATGTGGGTTGGTCCCACCACCTCTGGCACTTCCCAATCTCCTTGAGGTCCCTCCTCCCTCTCCGGCAATCTGGCCAGATCCCCTCTATGACATTTTGAGCCATTGTTATTTACCAGAATCTGCCTTAAATTTTCCACATATACTGTCTCACTTAAATTTAAAAACAAATCTATAATGTTGGCATGCATACAAGGGGAAATCCCCCCCAAAAAAACAGAATTATCTTCTGGAGGGTGGGCCCCTTGTAGTACAAGCTTCCCCTGCTAGGTGAGTATTCTAGGAACCCATCTGTATCTGTACTTGCTGACATTGTTGTGACAGGCTGCATTCAGTATCAGTGATCGTTTTTTTAAAGACTCTTTCTACATGTTTGCCCATTTTATGATGGGTGATTTACCAATGCACCTGCCCACATCATGTTGAATGTTCAGTAGTCTTTAACTAAAATTGGCATGACCCCCATGCCCCAACTTTTCTATTCACCCGATACCACCCCAGGTAACTTTTCTTTATTTCCCTGATGAAAAAACTCCTCAAAGGGAAATTTTTGCTGATACGGAAAAGGTAAAAAGCGAAACAAAACAAAACAAGGATGAAGCACTAAAAAAAACCCATCAAAATTGACCAATTCAAAAACTGTTTGAGCAGTGGAAAAAAGTCTCCATAGGTGTATTGTATTAAATGAAGAGTACTTAGAAGATGACTAAAGTTTAAACATATAAAAATACACAACTTTTATAAATAAGTTCTCATTTTGGGGGGAGTCCCTCCTCATGTCTTCCTTTTAAAAAGTGAAGAAACTAAGGCTAGAAAGATTGAGTCACTTTTCTAAAGCCATGTGAATTATAGAGGCACAGACAGAATTTTAATCGAGGTCTGGAAATATGTGCTTATAATTACCACACTAATAATTTTAGGATCTATTATTAATATAATAACCATGTTTATCTCTCTTTCCATTCTATTACATGGAAAATCGGCTCTTAGTATTGAAGGGTAATTATCAACTGGAAAATTTCAACAGAAATGTCTTCCCAAGAGACATGTTAAACGTATTGCTGTGATTTCAAGCAATAATTTGTTTAATTGTTTCTGTTTTAGACTAATAATCATTTGCAAACCGTACACTGCCTCTATGTTGTTGGTTGTCCCTTGCTGCTTCCACAGACATGCTTACTATTTAAGTTCTGTACCCACTGTAGTGAATACACTGCTCCCTTGCATCCAGTCTCATGCCATATTGAGCATCGTTTGAACTGTGACCAAAATGACATTTTAAGCACAGACTGTTGTGCCACCTTGCTGGATAAGGTCTGTAATGGCTCTTTCTACATCTATATCCCTCAGCCTTTCAGTCAAGGGCTTTTACAATGTAATCCTTCTCCACTTCTCTAGAAAAAAATACCATCACACTTCTCACATTTGTTGGGGTTCAGAATGAGTCACCCAAAGATATGCCTCAGTGGTATGCAGATTACTTTGAATTAAGGCAATTTTAGCTTCAAGCTTAAGAGAAATGTTGGCCTCTCCTTTTACTGTCTATAGGGCAGGGCAAAATTCGATTTACTGAATGTCTGGTTTTTTTTTAACCCCCAATGACCCTTTGAAACTCCCAGGGTACATTGTGTCATCCTAGCTCACAATGTCTGATATACATCAATCTTTTTTTTTTTCTCTGAATGTCTCCTGCACATGGAGTCCTTGACATTCTTATGTATGTAGGGTTCCTATACATATGTATATATTAAATTTTGTTATCTTTCATTTGCTAATATGTCTCATGTCTATTTGACTATTAGACCAGCCAGAAGAACCTTGAGGGTAGAGGAAAATTTGCTCCTCCCCAACACATTTTACCTTCTGGTCTTACTTTAAACTTATACATAATTATGAACCAATCATTTTGTTTTCCATAGTGTTAAGAACAATGGTTAATTCAGAGGATACAGAATAGATTTTTCCTTCAAACTTCTAAGATCTTCTAGCAGGGCTAATAACCAAATTTAACAGAGACATTAATAAGAGACAATGTCTAAAGTTTATTACATGGATGTATATTTAGGGGTCCATAAGAATGTGTGACCCAAAGACGCATTGGGCAATTGAGTTTATATGCCATTTTGGAGCTAAGAAGAAGGGGGGTGTGGTTTGAGACTTTGAAGATCAAGAAGGCAATTTAAATAGATGTGAAAAAGCAAAAGCTTGGTAAATAAATGTTTGCTGGGCCATCTTTACAAAGGATGCACTAGTTTATATTAAATTATAGCTACCTGTGATGATAGCTCCCTTCCTGGAGCAGGTCCTCTAGCTAAATTTCTTTAGGCAGGTCAAGGAAGAGAGTCAAAGTTTCCTTCTTAGTCTTTTGTTCCTTAATAATGAGCTTAAAATAAATATCCCAAAAGGAATATTTTGGGGTATTAAATTCTGCTTTTCTTCACTAATGTGTCATGAGCAACAAAAAATGCTTGTTGAAGAAAACTAGCTATTATTATGTATAGTCATTGTTAAAAATTAAATACTAATTCTTATTTAAACTTTAGTACATTAAATCAGAGTGGAAAAACATTAAGTTATAATGATGAAGTAAATCTCAGTGAGTCTCAAACCTCTTTAGAACTTTATTTCATACTGTAAGTAAAAATTTAGTAAATCAGGAGAGTTAAAAGAATTTAGTAAATGTTCCTAAGTCTAAGATTTAAACTGTAAATTAATGACCAGAAATCTGAGGGAAGAGTAGCTTTCTAAATTGTAAATGCACATTTTTAGTTTTCTCCAACTTGATCAGTTTATGGTTGAGCTGCACAATTAATAGCTACTATTTTTGTAAACTATGTGAAAAGCAGTATTTTGTCTAGCTCTGTGGGTGGCATTAAATTAGCAAAACACTTTACTTGGCATTATGCTAACTCCAGTCAATGAAGCCATCAGGCAAATGCAACTGCCTTTGTGATAAACAGCACAAAATTGAAAATTGTCATTCTTTCCCCCCCTACCTGAAACTTTTATTTCAAGACTTTTATATAGTCAGAACGAAAATGAATATTTATAAAACAGTAAAAAGGGCACCATCAGGGCAACTGTTTTTCAGTGAATTATACAAAATGAAGGTAGAGCCTTGGCTGGTGTGGCTCAATGGATTGAGTTCCAGACTGCAAACCAAAGGGTCACTGGTTGGAGTCCCAGTCAGGGCACATGCCTGGGTTGTGGGCCAAGTCCCCAGCAGGGGGCACATGAGAGGCAATCACACATTGAAGTTTTTCTCCCTCTCTTTCTCCCTCCCTTCCCCTCTCTCTAAAAATAAATAAATAAAAATTAAAAAATAACGAAGATAGAAAAGTAAAGTAGTAACTGAAATTTAAACTTGAATTGCTGCAGTAGCATTAATTGTGTTAACATTTATTCAGTGCTCTAGGCAAATTTGTTTGAAATGATGTTAGAGAGAGATGAATCCTGGTGCATTTGGTGGGACAGGAGTAGTCACTAAACTAAATAGGTAAATTTCTCTTTTTACTAGAATTCAGCAGTTAACCTGCTGGAGATGGTGACTTCTGAGTGATGCAGACCTGTAGTCTGGACAAATCACTGGGGATAATCCTGGGCTATAAAACTATATTAGTTTTATCCCAAAACAGTCAAAACAGAATTCTACATCATGAAGATAAATTGATCATACAAGTTCTACTTTGTTTTCTCCAAAAATAACACTGGATAGCAAAAATAAGTTATTTGAAAAAGAATAAATTCATGATTGTGTCAAAAATAGAAGAAGGTGTCATTGGAAGACTAAAAAAAAAATTCTAAATGATAAATCAGCTTATATCTGATTAATGAAGAAATCAATCAAGGATTAATTGATATTTAAGACAAATATAAGTGAAAGAGAAGAACCAAAATGAACAAGCTAACACCTGACTCAAAGACATAAGAAATTCTGCTAAGAACAAAAAAACATTTTAATAATCTTATTAGTGTCCTCTGAAAAATTATTAAACTCACAAAATGTAATATTCTATTTAGAAAAGGAATACTAAGAGTGAAAATTAGTCTGTGGAATTAAAACAATTTCAAAATTTTGAAATTAATAAAAATATATAGTAATAGAAAATAAATTGAGATCAAATCAGTGATTTAATATATAAAGTCAAGGATTTTTTCACATGTGGATAGAAAATATATGAGATAATATTAGTGACATGGAAGACAGATTTAGAATAGTCTATTCATAGGCTAGATTACAATCCTGCATCTAATCTGATTGTACTTTGTCTTTAACAGAAAATATGCTTGAGATTAAATTAGTTATCTTTTGTTTTAAATTTCTAAGTAGAATTTTCTTTTGGAGTTGATGAAGTTGTCTCTTTGCATTCTTTTTTTTTTTTCATTATGGACAGATGATATTCAGTGGATATTTATAATGTATATTCTATTTTTCAGGTACAACATTTACTGATGGGTATATGAAAAAATAATAACAAAGCTTGTGCAGTTTTATTCATTTTTTTTTTAATTCCGAGAGTAGGGAGTGTCTTAGCATAAGCTAAGCTACACTGAGGTAACAATATCTCCAAATTTAATTTCTTATTTATGCCACATGTCTAATATATGTTTTATATGTCTCTCAGTTCCTTATAGGATTGTTTGGAAGATAAAATGAGTTAATACAAACATAGTATTTAGAATAAAGCTTACAATTTAACACAATAATATTGGCTACTAAGATAACTATAAGCTTTTTCTGTATATATGGCAGTTTAGGCTTTCTATGTTGTTACCTTTTAAATTATTTAAAGATTTATTGCTGACATATCCTTGGTGTGTATAATCAAAATAGAAAATGTAAATAAATCCCTTATGTATCAGTTGAACTGAGGGATGGAAATACTAAATAAGTGTTCATTTCAGTAAAAGATTGTGAGGTCCTGAGAAAGAGGAATTATGAACCTGACACATAACTAAGCCCTGGAGGTGAGAGGGGAATTCTGCATACAGCCTAATAATTACCATCAGCATGTGAGGGGGGATCCACCCACAGAGCCCCCCTCCCCACCCCTGCTACCATGGGTGAGAATAAGTCTACCAAGATGTGATCTTCTTGAGGAGGAAAGGTAGCTAATCTTTCAAAGGAGAAGGACCAGGAGCCTGTTCCTCCAAGGGCTTTTATTGGGTTTAATTTGCATAAGAATACAGGGAGTATACATAAAGATAATCAATCATTGTCAAGTAGTAATGATCAAACAATAGATAACATTCAAAGAACTATAAGGGCTTATTCTGAGTCAAGGTCAAATAGCTAAAGGACCATAAAACTCTGTGGAAACAAACTCATTTCAAGCTGGGACCCTTATCATTTAAATTGAGGGCATTAGCAAAACAGGTTTCACAGGATTTTATGCATTCTTTCTTAGGCCTGATCACCCCAGGGAACCTGCCCTTTCCAGCACAGGGTGACAGCCACCTCCATCATTGTTTCAGGCTTAAGTCAGGCAGGGGAAGTAGGGCAACCAAGAGATTAGGAGACTTCTTGCAGACAGAATGAGGACCCAGGCTATGTCAAAGCCTAGGGGCGAGGGTCCATCACCCCCTTTTTCTATAGCCCTCACAAGTCCTTCCCTTCATGACCATGCCTGCCTTAGGTCATCCTGCCTTTGAGGAATCTCACCTATCATTTGCTAATCAGTCATTCACCTGGAGCCACATGGGATGAAGTAAAAGGGGGCAAAGGTGATGCCCTTCCCAGGAAGATAAGTTTTGTCTCTTTGGTGGCTTATGGCTCCAAGGTCTCTTACTCAACCTTAGCCATGGAGAGGTTACAGCTTCTGAAACCAGACAGGGCAGTTCCCAACATCAGCATCTCCTCTCATTAATCCTCCCAGGTTTGTGGACCCATTCTTTGGGTAAGTGGGGTTTTAACTTTCATATTAAAGCTCTTATGTGCTAAAAATTTGATGTTGTATATAGCATCAAGCAAATAAATATTTCCAACACACACAAAGTAGAGTATCAGTTCATGAAACATAACCCATTTAGTCCCTTGAGGACTCCCAAGCTTCAAAAAAGCAGCTCCCAATCGGATACCACAGAGCAATAAGGGAAGCTTGGTGGCCAGTGGAAATGTTTCACATGTTTATATCTCTTTGTCTACTATTTATTCTTTTACTATTCTTTCTTTGTCTATGATTTTGGGCCTAAAATAAGGGCTAACAGCATCTATTGGGTGCCAGTCATCTGGCTTGACATATTTCATATACCGAATTATTGTCAGACACTTTCGTTCTATTCTAGAAGATAATTATTATTTATATTTTAAGAAAGAAAACACTGAGACTTGATATCATCTTTCTATTATATTTTATATCCTGATTTGAAATGAGATATGACACCAAAGTCTATGTCTTTCCCACTAGGCCACTTTGCCCAAGTTGTGTTCAGGTAGTATATACATCAAAAATAAAGGGCAATATGTAAACAAAGTATCTCAGTGTTTTGAATTCTGCTCATGGAATGCAATATTTAATTTTAATTGCTTTTGGGGTTCATTTAGAGTCCCAAGCCTTTAATAATTTTGGTTTTTTATCATCTATATGAGGAAACAAACAAATAAAACCTTACTTGAATTGTCTTCATGAATTTGGAAAATATTCTCCTTGGAGGCATACCTATAGTCAATCTATCTGGATTTCCTGAGTTAAATACCAATAACACTCTCCTCTGGTTTCGTTAGGTGATCTTTTTTTAGATTAATGTTTCACCTTTTTGGCACAAGCCTAATATTCCAACATTATCATACTGTTTATTTTACTTTGTTTGCTAATGTATTGTCACTGCTAGAAATATTTTACAACTTTGAATATGAATGTAACATCTGGTTTAGTTTTAATAACATTTCATGCTGCAAATCCTAATATGATTTTTGTTCTGTACTTTAACAAAAAGTCTCAGATTGCCATTTTAATGAAGGTTGATTTCCACATTTCACTTTCTAACTGCTGTGTCTGTACTATATTTTTTCCCCTGAACTTGGAAAGAAGCATGACCATATGTTGCAAGCATATCTCATACCTCTATTTCCATTTTGTCATAATTTTATCTGATCTGGCTCTGGCTGGTGTGGCTCCGTGGATTGAGTGCAGGCTGTGAACCAAAGGGTCGCTGGTTGGATTCCCAGTTAGGGCACATGCCTGGGTTGTGGGCTATGTCTCCAGTGGAGGCCACATGACAGGCAACCACACATTGATGTTTCTCTCTCTCTCTTTCTCTTTCCCTGCCCTTCTCTCAAAAAATAAATAGAATCTAAAATTAAATAAATAAAATAATGTACAAAGAAGTAAATTAAAAACTAAAGTAAAGATATGAGGGCTAATGTTATAGAAATTTAGAAGATGGGAAAATATGCATGGGTAAATATTTGGGAAAAACACAGAAAATAAACATTGAAACTGAATTCTGGATATTAAATTGATAGGAACACATTCTAAGCAAATAAAATGAACTAATTAATGGCCTGGGAGGGGTAGGAGTAGGATGGGAATTCAAGGTGTTTAAAGGTAAATTTTCTATCCAGCATAGTTCAACATGATGGAAACCTGAGACTCGTTCTTGGGTGTGCCCAGGTATATTTTGGGACATTTGTAGTTATCCTGGGCCATCTAGAATCTAGGTCATACAAGACAATGGAGTCTTGTGCATTTATCTTAAGGTGTCTGGAATATCAGCTCTATACCATTTCCTAGGTATTCCATGATTTGAAAAATATTTTGAAACAATATTCTAAGTTATAGCTTCTAGATCATCCTATCTAGATTAGAGGTTCAAGAAAGACAGTAATTAGATTTTAACAATAGATTCTGTTCTTGTTGCACACATATATGCATGTATATATATCATATATATACATATATAGCATTTATATATGTGTGTGTGTATATATACATATATATACTGTGTGTTACCTGAGTACATCGCTCCAAAAACCAGAGCTTCGCTAGCAATTTTTTGAATGCATGGTTATGTCAACCTCATAAAGAGGTGGTGAGGTTTAAACGAGCCACCCAATGAGTAGAACTAAGTGTCTTCTGAATATAACAGCAGTTTTCATTCACTCAGTTGACTATTTGTTTTACAGGAGCACTCTGGTCCTTCTTTTGCTTTAAGTATATTTTATTGATTAGGCTATTATAGTTGTCCCACTTTTTCCCTCCTTTTATTCCCCTTCACCCCGTACCACCCCTCCAAACAGCATTCCCCCCTCTTAGTTCATGTCCATGGGTCATACATATAAGTTCTCTGGATTCTCCATTTCCTATACTATTCTTAACCTCCTCCTGTCTATTTTGTACCTACCATTTATGTTTCTCATTCCTTGTATCTTTTCCCCCATTCTTCCCCCACCCTTCCTTGTTGATAACCTCCCTGTGATTTCAATTTCTGTGATTCTGTTCAGAGTTGTTTGCTTAGTTCATTTTGTTTTTATTTCTTTTTTTTTTTAAGTTCAGTTGTTCGTAGTTGTTCATTGTCATTGTACTGTTCATAGTTTTGATCATCCTCTTTTTCTGAAATAAATCCCTTTAACATTTTATATAATAAAGCTTGGTGGTGATGAACTTCTTTAACTTGACCTTATCTGGGAAGCACTTTATCTGTCCTTCAATTCTAAATGATAGCTTCACTGGATATAATAATACTGGATGTAAGTCCTTGTCTTTCATGACTTAGAATACTTCTTTCTAGTCTGTTCTTGCCTGCAAAGTTTCTTTTGAGAAGTCAGTTGATAGTCTTATGGGCACTCCTTTGTAGGTAACTGTCTTCTTTTCTCTTGCTGCTTTTAAGATTCTTTCCTTATCTTTAATCTTGAGTAATGTATTTCTGATGTGCTTTGGTAGGTGCTTCTTCAGATTCAACTGTTCTGAGATTCTCTGAGCTTCCTGGACTTCCTGGGAGTGTATTTCCTTTGCCAGATTGGAGAAATTCTCCTTCATTATTTGTTCAAATAAGTTTTCAATTTGTTGCTCTTCCTCTTCTCCTTCTGAAGCTGCTATGATTTGGATGTTGGAACGTTCAAAGTTGTCCTGGAGGTTCCTAAGTCTCTCCTCATTTTTTTTTTTAATTTTTGTTTCTTTATTCTGTTCTGCTTGAATGCTTCTTTCTTTCTTCTGCTCCAAATTGTTGATTTGAGTCCTGGTTTCCTTTTCTTCACTGTTGATTGCCTGTATATTTTTCTTTATTTTATTTTGCATAGGCTTCACTTTTTCCTCTGTTTTACAACTGCACTCAACCATTTCTGTAAACAACCTGATTACCAATGTTTTGAACTCCGTATCTGATAGGTTGGCTATCTCTTCACTGTTTAGTTCTATTTTTTGAGTTTTCATCTGTTTTTTCATTTGGGCCATATTTCTTTGTGTCAGATATCTGTTACATAGTAAGGAACACAGCCTTAGGTATTTGCCAGGGCAGGGTAACCCACTTTGCTAGGATTTGGCACTACATGTGGGGAGGGTCCAGAGAGGGAACAGTGGTACTCGCTTGACTCTAGGCCTGCTACTTACAGGAAATTTGGCCCTTCTGTTGCTGATCCCCGGGTAGATGGGTTTGTGTATGTTCTAGGACCCCATGGGTTTTTCCAACGAACTCTCTTGTGGGACTGGGACTTTCTCTCACGACCCCAGCCCCCATAGCTTTTTACAACCAGAGGTTTAAAGGCTTTATTTCCCATATGGGAACCCTGGGTTACACTGTCTGTTTTGCTCCCTAGTTGTTCCTCCTGGTTTATCTGCATGCAAATGTGGGACTGCCAGCTGCCACATTGCCTACCTGGTGCCAGCTACTGCCTTGCCCATGCCAGTCCTCCAGCCGTCACCTTGCCAAGAGTTCTCTCCACTCAGGCTCCTTGTCTCTACCCCTTCTACTGGTCGGATGAATGTTTCTTCTTTAACTCCTTGGTTGTCAGATTTCCATACACTTCAATTTTCAGGCAGTTCTGGGTATTTTTTTGTTTTTAAAATTGTTGTTGTCCTTCTTTTGGTTGTATGAAGAGACAAAGTATGTTTACCTATGCCTCCATCTTGGTCCTTCTAATGACCTTCACATTTTAACGCTTGTGGTTACTTTTTCTCAAGATGCCCAGTTTAAGAATTTCCTTATTAATGTAAAACAAGAAGGTCAACTGAAGTGAAATTTCTGTCTCAGGCAGAGACTGACAGGCACCCTCCAAGCCAGGCCTTGAAGCTGTTGTCTACATTACCAACTTAAAGGAGCTTAAGACACAGTTAAAATGGCCCAGAAACCCAAGTCCTTCTCTTTTCTAGAAATAGAGGCCCACCAGCAACACACATGTGGAAGAATTTAGGGATTCTTTTACAGGGCCTTATTTCTGACATCAGCAATAGCATAAGCTAGCAGAACCATGTAATAGAAGCAGAGCTCCATAAGATGATCAGAACCAAACTCAGACATGGCAGGGGTATTGGAATGATCAGACTGGTAATTTAAAACAACTGTGATTGAGATGCTAAGGGCTTTCATGAAAAAAGTAGATATTGGGCTACCATTTGCTGGGAATTTGGCATCTGGCATTGTCAAAATGAACAGGACCAAGGATTGGGGTGATGAATCTGCCAAAGATGGTATAGACCTACTCCTGGAAGCCAAAGCTGCCTTGAACCTGGGTGTCCCGCTTGCCAGTAATTATAACTTCTGATACTTCATGCTCTAGTCTAATTACTGTTTTAGGAAAGTCATTTCCACTTCTTGAGTCCTAGTCCTCATTGGAACAAGTGACTGGACTAGTGGTCTGCTCCACTTTTCTTCCCAGAGCAAGAGTCAGACCAGTTCCATGTGTCTCCATGATCCTCAGAGCATCAAAGCCTCCATCCTTTTCTTCTCAGAGCACTGTTCCAGTGTCTGAGGTCCATGGCCATGGGCAGCATAAGAAGGCAAACACTGGTGCAGCTTATGTTGGGCACAACTGGCAGTGGGGGCACAGAAAGTCTCAGACTTTGGTCAAGGTCACACAGCTCCAGATGGCTGACTTAGGTTACAAGACCAGAGCTTTTTGCATTATGTGCAGGGTCTACTTTGACTTGTACCCAGTAGGGAGAGTCCCAGGGTGAATTACCTTCTAAATACACCTTTTGAGTGTCTATGACTGATTGTAGGGTCCTGAGATCACAGAGCCACACATCCATCATGTATAAAATGTACAGTAAAAAATGCCTGGGAACACATCAGCCAAGGCCTAGCCTTAATGAATATCCCTAGAGTGGTAGAGTAGTAGTTTTACAAGTATGCTGAGCTTCATTCTCCTCCCCTCCCCCCAAAAAAATATATATATGAAGTCCGTCTTGAAAGAGTCCAGTCATTGTTAATATAACGAGAACAGTTTGTATGACATTGATGTAACCTGCCAGCCAAAGAGAGTGGACTAGAATGCAAATGCATGAGCACTGATGCCTTCACTGTACTAGTTAGTAGGGGTGATAGACGCAATTGAGTGAGCATGTATACTATGTGGCTGTTGCATTCAAAATGACTGAGCAAATAGAGCAACAAATAGGTATCAGATTTTGCATAAAGCTTGAATATTCCTCCATGGAAACTATTCGAATGATTCAGAAGGCCACAGCTGTGGGAAAGTGGTGGTTGCAGCTTCATCACAACAATGCACCTGCTCACGAATCACAACTCAAGCAAAGTTTTTTGGCAAAACATCAAATCACCCATGTTACTCAGTCCCCCTATAGACCAGATTTGGTGGCCAGATTTTATTTTATCAATAAAAATTGATAGTATAAAGAAATTTCATATGCCAGCACCCAGTTTCTTCAATTATCAACATCTTATATTAAAATAATTAATTAAATATAAATTAACATCTATATTAATATTAAGTGTATAAAATATTTGTTACAATTAGTAAATCAATACTGATACATTGTTGTTAACTAACATCTCTACTTCATTCAGATTTCCTCAGTTTTTCCCTAATGTCCTTTTTCTATTTCCCATCCAATGAATTATATTCTATTTTCTGTCATGTCCCCTTATGCTCCTCTAGACTGTGACAGTTTCTCAAACTTTCCTTGTTTTTAGAAACCATAAAATTTTTGAGAAATACTCATCAGGTATTTTGTAGAATCCCTATCAATTGGGATTTATCTAGTGCTTTTGTCATGATTAGATGAAGTTACAGTTTATTGTGAATAGGACCACAGAGGTAAAGTGCCATTTCATCACATGATAACAAGAGTATATTTTATCAGTATGAAAATGATATTGATCTTAACCTTGTTAATCTAACTTGAGATAGTGTTTTTCAGGTTTCTCCATTGTAAAGTCACTCCCCCACCCTTTCACACTATTTTTTTGTGAAGATATCACTATGCATAGTCCACAGTGAAGTGCTGGGAAGTTCTGCTCTATTCCTAGAGAGCGCAATATGTACATAAATTGTTTGAAGTTATTTTACATGAGAAATGTGTTTCTTCCATTTATTTATTTCTTCAGTCATTTAATATAGCATTATGGATCCATGGATCTATATACAGTGTGTGACAAAAGTAGGTTTAGAGTTGCTTGTAAGGAAAATAATACAATAATTAAAAATAAGAATAAAAGAATAAACTCTTTCACGTATTCACTACTGTAAATCTACCTTTGCCCCACCTGGTAGTTTATACATTGGGTTATATTCAATACTACCTTTAAGGGTTTTTTTTCTATTTTAATTTATTTTGTGTTTTTTCATTACAATCGACATACAATATTATATTAGTTTCACATATACAACCCAGTAATTAAATGTTATATAACTTATTAAGTGATCATCTCAATAAGTCTATTGCCTATCTTACACCATATTGAGTTATTAAAATATTATTGATTTTATTCCCTATACTGTACTTCACATCCCTATGACTATTCTGTAACTACAAATTTATACTTCTTACCCTTTTTTATCTATCCCCCTAAGCCTCTCATATCTTGTAACCATCAAAATATTCTCTGTATCTGTGAGTCTGTTTCTGCCCTGTTTGTTAATTTTATTGTTTTTAGATTTAATTGTTGATAAATATGTATTTATTGCCATTTTATTATTCATATATTTTATCATTTTTCCTTCTTTTTAAAGAAGAAACTTTAACATTTCATATAATACTGGCTTGGTGGTGATGAACTCCTTTAGCTTTTTTTGTCTGGGACACATTTTATATATCCTTCCATTCTAAATGGTACCTTTGCTGGGTAGGGTAATCTTGATTGTAGGTCCTCGCTTTTTATCACTTTAAATATTTTCTGGAAATCCTTTCTGTCTGCAAAGTTTCTATTGAGAAATCATCTGACAGTCTTATGGGAGCTCCCTTGTAGGTAACTAACTGATTTTCTCTCTTGCTCTTAAGATTTTCTCTTTTTCTTTAACCTTCCCATTTTAGTTAATGTTTCTTTAGCGTGGGCATTTTTGGGTTCATCTTGTTTGGAACATTGCACTTCCTGGACTTCTAGTTTGAGAAATTTTAGGAAAGTCTGAAGCATGAGCCAATATGGGCTGTTTGGAATATCCACTAGAAACAGCTTGAGTGTGCCCACAATTTGAGTGAAGAGGGGTTTCAGACAATCACCAGGGCTGCCTAAAGTGTTAATAAGTTTGATGGAGACTCAGATATGGTGGTAGACTGCCAGCTCTATGGGAGGAGAGCTGAGAAAATGAACAATGGCCTCTGCTAGTATTTCTGTCTAGGAGAAAGCTACTCCTCCCACTCTTGCCTAGATTCTAGACAATTCATTTTCTTTCCATATATCCTTGGGGTCTTGGGAACTTTTGTTCCAGTACTGGAGCACAGAGTAAGTTCAAGTAAGTGTATATGCAGGCCCACTAAGAAGAACACTTGGGCCCTAGCTGGGTAGTTCAATTGGTTGGAGCAGCATCCCAAAATTCCAACGTTGTTGGTTCGATCCCCAGTCAGGGCACATACATGAAGCAATCAATGAATGCATAAATAAGTGAAACAATAAATCTCTCTCTCTCTTGCTCTCTCTCTCTCTCTCTCTCTCTCTCTCTCTCTCTCTCTTCCT